>OOFC01049068.1:7325-18678 GCA_900323345.1 Pseudochromis fuscus
GAGACCGAGACAATTAGAGATTGAGTCTGAGACAAGACCAAGACATTTAGATGTCGAGATCAAGACATTTAGACTTCGAGACCAAGACAAGACCAAGACATTTAGAGGTTGAGTCTGAGACAAGACCAAGACAATTAGAGGTTAAGACCGTGACAAGACCAAGACATTTAGAGGTTAAGACCAAGACAAGACCAAGACATTTAGAGGTTGAGACCAAGACAAGACCAAGACAATTAGAGATTGAGTCTGAGACAAGACCAAGACAATTAGAGATTGAGTCTGAGACAAGACCAAGACAATTAGAGGTTAAGTCCGAGACAAGACCAAGACATTTAGAGGTTAAGACCAAGACAAGACCAAGACATTTAGAGGTTGAGACCAAGACGAGACCAAGACATTTACAGGTCAAGACCTAGATAAGACCAAGACATTTAGAGGTTGAGACTTCCTAGCATCTCCAGTCGTCTTCATCCACTCTCTGTGTACAGGGGCTATGTCACTCTATGACACCGTGAAGGCAGCAGCTACATTTGACTTTTCTCACTTATCAGCACAGTAGTGCTGGCCTGGTCTTGACCGGTCTTGATCACAAAACCTGAGTCCACCCTGTCCGAGACTGAGACAAGACTGAGACCCTTAAAAAGTGGTCTCAAGACCGGTCTCGAGACCAAGACCAATCACAAGTACTAGGGTATTTTGAAATCTAAAATACTTGTCCTTATGCATGTGCTGCAGAAAATGACAAGATTCACGCAGGATGCCATCAGTCTGACTGTAGGAGAGGAACTCAAGTGTGGAGACGGCCTCAATGTCTTCTCCACCCTCAGAAGAGAGTTTGGGAAGTGGAAAGCCCACCTGGATCGCTCCGGAGAAAACTGTGAGCGTTTAAATTAGATCTGGTGTACAACTGTCCATCATCACAGCTCCACTGACATGTACCTTTGTGCGTTGCAGTTAACAAGAAGATTGAAAAAGAGGTGTTGGAGTATGAAGACAAGTATCGTGGAAGAGAACTACCAGGGTTTATCAACTACAAGACCTTTGAGATCATGGTCAAGGAGCAGATCAAACAGCTGGAAGAACCAGCTGTCAAGAAGCTCAAGGACGTCGCAGGTATGACATATAATAGTATACTCTGTACGTAATGAAGAGTTACACACTTTCTTATCTCTTGGCTTTGTGGATAAACATAAAATAAAAAATTGAACCAAAATAATATATGATACATTAAATAGCTGTTCATTGAGTTTTGACAGGATCCTGACCAATAAGGTATTTGGTTTTAAATTGATTTGTAAATTTTGAGTTGGAAATAAAAAATAGACTTTTCCTCCTGTATCGTACACTTAGTTTGTGTCAACATGACCATGCAAAGCAGCTCAGGAGGCATTTAATTGAAGCCGTTCTTTTATTTTGTGAACACAATTTAGATCCAGGAAGTCACTTAAAACCATAGCTGGGAAAAAATGCAGTAAAGTAAAAAACTACAATATTTAATTCTGAAATGTAGTGAAGGGGAACTTTAAAGTAGCAGTGAAGTAGTTTTCTGCTTTATATTATCTGAAAAAATAAATACAATATATTGGTGCATAGTTTAGGCTCTCGATTTGGCCCTCGCCCTGTTTGCCTTCATCCTGTGGCTCTCATCAGCTGTGGCACTTGTATTGGCTGCCATTAATGTACAAGCATTAACAGACGTATGACAGGTGAGGTGCTACTTTTTGGGTCATTAACTGCTCTGTTTGCAGCTACTTTCCTCTTTACACCAGTTTGATAGATACCGTATTATCCGGACTATAAGCTGCTACTTTTTTCCGACACTTTGAACTTAAACACCAGTGTGGCTTAGTATCGGTGGCATGAAGCTCGTTAGCTTTTTACAAGCTAGCAAGCTCCGTGCCGCCAATACATTTAGCCTCGTCACATCAGACCCGGTCAGAGTGGACCACATGAAACTGTTCGAATAAACTCAATAGCGGCTTATAGACAGGTGCGCTCAATAGTCCAGAAAATACGGTACTTTTGGTTCGTTAGGACCTCAGCTGTACTTGTTTGTTTTGGGATTTCTCAGGAGTGAGCACCTTCATCCTGGAAAGCAGGCAAATTATTTATTGCTGTATTTGTACCCTTTTAGCATTAATTTTGTTTTTAGCCTCTTTACTACCCTCTTCTCTTGCATTGTCATCAGATGCTTGACAATGTAATGTACTAGCCCTTATTTTAATTTAATCTGAATATCGCGGCACAGCTGAAAGACTGAAACAAGTGTGTAACTGAGGTTGTGGATTATATGAGAAATACACCCAGTAGTTTGAAGTACTCAGTGGAGATGTACCGTATTTTTCTGACTATAAGGCGCACTTAAAATCCTTTGATTTTCTGAAAAATCAACAGTCCGCCTTATGTATTAATTCTGGTTGTGTTTACTGACCTCGAACCGATTTTATGGTGGTGCACGGCGCTCAAAAATCTGTCAAAATGTTGCACCGCTTGATGGATTGTCGGAGCATTAAGGCTACCGTATTCAGGAGCCTCGCGGAGTAATACATACCACAGTACGTATTACTGACACACAATATTACGGTGTGTATAAGGACCCCAAAATGGCACCTGTTAAGAGTCAGTCGCTTAATGCGCCTCATAATCCGGTGCGCCTTATGTATGAAAATAGACCCGTTCATTCTCGTTCATAGATATTGTGCCTTATAATCCGAAAAATACGGTACTAGCTCTAACTTTTATTTCTGTTTCCTCCAGATGCTGTGAAGAAAACCCTCGTACAGCTGGCTCAAATTAGCTTCACTGGATTCCCTAACCTTGTGAAAACCGCCAAGGTAGCCATCTTCTATGGGTTTGACTACTGTCACTTTTAGTGTTTGCATTTTCCAAACTCCAGACTGAACATGAATGTTTTTCAGGCGAAGATCGAAGCCATCAAGCAAGAAAAAGAGTCCATATCTGAATCCATGCTGAGAACTCAGTTCAAGATGGAGATGCTTGTTTACTCCCAGGACAACACCTACAGCTCCAGTTTGAGTGAGGAACAGAAGGAGGAGGCGAAGCAGGACCCCAAACTGAAACAACTGTCCCTCCCCAAACCGTATTGGTACATGGATAATCATGCAACACTCCAGCAGCTGATGATGCACCTTAAGTCCTATTACAAAGTAAGTTTTAATTTAGATTCCAAGTTGCTGACATCATGCTTCAAAGTCTGTTTTTTAATTCCTATCTGTTGAACTCCTGCAGATTGCTAGCGTGCGTCTGGCTGATCAAATCCCGCTGGTGATCCGCTACCAGATGCTGCAGGAGTCTGCCATCCAGCTGCAGAGGGAGATGCTGCAGATGCTTAACGATAAGGAGAGTGTGGACTTCCTGCTCAAGGAGGATTGTGACATTGGCAGCAAGAGAACTGCTTTGCAGAGTCGCCTCAAACGCCTCAGGCAGGCCCGAGCGTACCTGGTAGGGTTCTAGAAGTGAAGGCCTTCAGAACCTCTTTTATTAGTCAAACACAGCAGAATTCTACCTGTAGGACTTGTTTACTGTCATTTATTTAGTGTGTTAGGTTCCAGGCCAATGTCAGTCCATAGGGAGACTGTTTTAATGTACTGTAATAGTTACTGTCATCCAAAATTATATTTTTTAAGGTTACACCTCATGTTTCTACTATATGCTAACTCCTCTAGGAAGTTTATGACCTCATAGTTTGCTGATAAGGGAAAAAACATACCCACATGTTACTTTTGCATATTTGTTCCAATTGTTTAATTTCAGAAATATATTGACTTTTTTTAAACAATCATTCTGCCTGATTTGTCAGTTTCATCAACGATATCAATGCTGAGTCTAACTGAAATCCACTAAATCACACCTTCTTAGTTTTGTATTGTAGGCGCTGAAGTACTTTTTAAACAAGCTTTTGGATTTTTCTATTGAACCACATTCCCCAAAACTACTCTAGTAATCAGCAGTAGAAAACTATGTACTTCAGCGCCCCCTTGTGGCGTTACAGCAAAACGTGCACATTAGTAGTTCAGTTACAGGCATTTAAATCAGGGGTGTCAAACTCGTGCCATGGAGGCCGAGACCCTGCAGGTTTTCTTTCCAACCATCTCTCCAGCAGCTGATCTCACTGATAAACTCCTTCCCTCAAACTGAAGGAGGTGTTCATGATTAAAATCACCTGCTTTAGTGACCGGCTGGAAAGAAAACCTGCAGTGTCTCGGCCCTCCATGGCATGAGTTTGACACCCCTGATTTACGACCCTACTCCTCACTCACAAACCTCTGACCAACCAAGTTCCCTCCTACCTCCTAGATCTGCTCCACTACCACACCCCATCCTGCAACCTTCGCTCATCTGAAGACAATCTCCTCTCACCACTCACACGAGCCAAGCACTGAACCTGCTGGGACAGAGCTTTTTCCATCACTGTCCCCTCCCTCTGCATGTCTCTTCCCAAATCAATCACACAATACAGACACCCACTCTTTCAAATCCCTGCTCAAAACGCATCTTTTTAAACTAGCTTTTAATGTTTGACTGCACTTGCTTAGTTTTATGTATGTTATGGTCGCTTTCTCTACTCTCTTTATGTCTGATCTGATGCTTTTAATTTTACTGTACCTGCACTTACCCAGTTTTAACTGCTGTTCCTTTAGTTCTTCTCCTAACTATGTTTCTAATTTCGTTTATTTTTCTGATCTATTAATGTTTTCTTTTACGACTTCTCCATTTTTTTTCCACTGTATAGTGTCTTTGAGCATTGTTAGAAGCACTTATAAATAAAATGTATTATTGTTATTCATTATGATGAATATGGTCTCAATCTAATCTTATGTCAAACATGCTTTAAAAAGTTAAATATCTCACCAATAATCTAAGAATTTCCTTGAGGTTTGAAGGGCTATAAACTGTATAATGGACCCATGAAACAACACAAGAGAAGTTACTCTGGATAACCTGATTTACCTGATTAAATCCAACCGTTTAACAGAAAATGAAAAAATAAATTGTCATCTCTATTCTCATCTAAATTTCTGTTAGTTCATAATTTGACAATCAGAATAATATTGATCTCTTTTTCTTACAGAAATGTGGCTGCAGCAGAAGGATTTTATTATTTCAAATGAAGCAACTCCTTCCACTCATATCAACTGCCATATTCCTAGAAGCATAGGCCGAGGAGGGGTTGGAGCAATCTTCCACTCAAGTCTATTAGTTAGTTCTAGATCTATGAATTGCTGGAATTAATTCAAAAGTCTTACTCTTTCTCTCTTTCTTCAGTGCTCTATCCCAGCTGACTGGAGAGTATAGCCCTGCAGACTTTACTGCCACACATGCTGATCATATGGTTGATAGTGCTGCAGCCTCACTATGCTCAGCTCAGGTGGAGGCTAGTACCCCTCTAAAGAAGGTGGTTATAATTTAGAGAAGGTTTTCTCCATGGTTTAATTCACAGATGCAAACTTTAAAGCATATGTCACAGAAGTCAGAAAGCTAGTAGGAGTCTACTTAATCTGAAGAATACTACATAGCCTGGAAAAGTAGTCTGCATATAAAAACATAAACAGCTTTCAAGACCTGCATATTATTCATTGCTGATAGAGGAGAACAAGAGCAGCTCCAGGGTTCTTTTTGGTTCTGTGGCCACGCTGACAAAGAGTCATAGTTCTGTTGAACCTCACATATTTCACGCTCTCAGCAGCAACCACTTCCTGGGTTTATTTATCAGTAAAATTGAGAGAATGAGAGAAAAATTCATCATACTACATTGTCATCATCATACATTGTCATAGATGTATCACTGAGTACAGTGGCTCTAGAAACTTCTCTAAAGTCTGACTTACTTCTGGACTAGATCCTATTGTGACTCAACTGTTCAAGGATGTTTTTCCTTGGTTAATACTTCACTGCTTAAGCAAATCAACTTATCTCTACTAGGGGTGGGCGATTTGGGCCAAGAAAGATATCTCGAAATTTTTTTAAAAAATTTCGATAACGATTATCTGACGATATCTTGTAATTTCTTTACAAAAAAATGCTGTTATAGTTCTTCTTGCTTACCAGGACATCTATGGATGGACACAATGTTTCAGATCAACAGCTCTTGTTTATTTTCTTTAAACTCGAGCATTCAAGTGACTCCCAGTTAAACTTCAGTGTTAAATGGATAAACATTCAGATTCTCTCTCCTCTAAGGTAAATTGTACAGCATACAAGCATGAGCAAATAAGTGACAGTTTATCATCTTTCGTGTGGCTCGTTTGCAAGTGGTAGAACAGTGTTATAGTCACATATGTCTGTCTGTGATTGGCTGTGTGCATACATGTGGGTGAGCAAGAGAGCTGTAGCGAAAGGTGCATTAATTGAGTCCAGCCTGAGTTGGGTCTGAATCGGGTGTGAGTCTTATCATGTCAGAGTGTGAGTTTGGTTACACCGGAGCGGTTAAAGTGCTGTTTATGGACTGTTGAGCTCGGTGTGGCTTATAATAAAGACAACTTCCTGGAGCTACATCTGTACTCCCTGTGTCAGCTTGCCTCTGCTGCTGCCCAGTACCAGGTGAAGGGAGTTAGCCCCAGAGCTAACGTTAGCTTCGCTCTGGAGCAGACCACAAAGTGTCAGCTGTGCGTTCCGACTACTGTCGGGGCGTCGAAGCAGGAAAGGGTCAACAAACATTTGTCTATCACCACATGACTAAATCCTGCATGCTGACTGGCTCCTGAGGCACGAATTCAGGAAATGAGGACTTTTATGCACCTCTCTTTTGTCGTCTACGTAAACTTCTTTCGTTTGTTTTATTTTTGAGATAATAATAATAATAATAATATATACTCGACTACGCAAAACTGCACATGCAATGAACAATGCTCGGCTGCTTCTCCACTGACACCACTGATGTTGCAAGTCCCGCATCTCTCTTGTTTTTGATTGATAGGTAGGTGACTTCGCTGAGCTTGGAGGACGCCGTCAGCACAAAAAAACACTTATTTTTCTATCAATCTTGTTTTTTCTTTCCTTTTTCTATATTGACCATTGATATATTGTGCAATAATTTAGATAGTCTACTTCATTAATGCCTTTATTCATCATCTGTTCTTTCTGGCTACAGTCCATTAATTTATACACATCTTAAGAATGGTGGTGGTCATATGATGGTGATGTGGACACTCACCGCTGGGGGGTTTTGGTCTTGGAGGAACACTTTTCTTAGGAGGCAGAGCTGGCATGTCATTCTTCCTGCTGAATGGATCGTCCACAAACACTGGCTGAAAAGTGAGAAATACATTGTTTCAGTACACTGTAAGCTAATAGTTTCAGAACACTTATAACCTGTATTGTCTCATAGCCTGTTGCCACACAGCAGGAAGGTTCTGAGTTCAAATCTCGGCTCAGACCTTTCTGTTTGCTTTTTCTTCATAAATTGACCATAGGTGTGAGTGTGAGCATGGATGGTTGCCTGTCTTTGTGGGTTAGCCCTATGATAGGCCCGGTGCCAGCTGAGATAGGCTCCAGGAGGATAAGCGGGTATAAAAGGTGAATGAAAAATAGCAGGGGTTTTCTGCAGTGACAACTACCAAAACAAAATTTCGGAGTAGACTGGACATAAGCAACACACTTCGGGTGTCATTGTCTCCAACTAACCCCAGATGAGACCATCTTGCTGCAGAGAAACAAGCTCAGGGCTCTCACTGATTCCCACTTACGGTGAATTATATTTTTCATGCACTTTATATTTGTTTTTCTGGCATTCCTCATTTTGAAGGCATGTTTAAAGGCCTTTTTAAACAGTACCATGGCGACCAGATAGAGTCTGACCCGAACACAACCCAAAGAAAGAATTAAGTTGTTATAAAGGTCTTTATATTTGCCCAGATTGGCTCTTTATAAAGTGTTGTTTTGTTTGTAATGTTGCAAACAGTTGTATTTTTCATGCAGTTTATCTTTGTTTTTGTGTTGTATCTTATTTTGATACCCCCCAAGTGCGCAGAACAACTGTCGGCAATGAAAGTGGTTTGTGGCACAAAAAATAATGAATTTAACAATTATTACATTCAGTAACCAACAAAGTGTCAAGATCTATGGGTATCATCAGACGAATCAGGGGTTTGGTTCATCAGGCATGCCTCTTAACCCTTTATTACAGTTTAATTTATCCATATTTAATTCACTGCAATATTGTCTGGGCCGGTACATAGCCATCAAATTTACATAAATTACTCATTATGCAAAAGGGATTAGTAAGAATAGCTACCTCCTCTAACTACTTGCCTCCATCTGCCCCTTTGTTTAAAAAACTAAATCTATTGTCTATTTATGACATTAACATAGTCAGGACCTGTTCTTTCATCTATAAATGAACTTACCTTTCAAATATGCTTCCAACACTCATCAAAGAATATTTTAAGACTAACTTGCAAGTTCATGACTAAATACTAGATAATGTAATAATCTCCATCTTTCCTTTGGCTGCACCACTCATAGTCAGCTCTCCATTAAACACAGAGGTTCTTTACTCTGGAACGCTCACAGACTTATTGCAAACTCCTCATCTTCACCCAGTAACTTTAAACATAGATTGAGGGTTAGCCTGATGAATCAAGACTCTCCATTTACTTCTACTTTATAATGTAGCCTTCCTTCTGCTCACACTCACACAGACACACTCATGCAGAAATACGCAGACTGCAAACATATCTTGCACTCCCACTCAGAACATGTGCTCTTTCTTTCTTTCTTTCTTTCTTTCTTTCTTTCCACTTTGGGCAGACTACCTGTTAATTATCATCTCATATTTTATATACTATGTTTAACTTTGTACTTGTTTATTACTTTAGGTGAGAACCTTGTATAAAACCTTTTTGGGTTTCTTTTCTCACCTGCACTCATCTTATTTCTATGTAATGTCAAATTTTGTCTTTTTTTCTGTGCGAAATTAAAAAAAATTCAAATAATTATAGCACTTGCATGCATAGTGCTACAATTGTTACTATTGATATGATATCACTGCACTGCACTGACCCAATCATTACACATCAGTAATTTACTATTGGTTCCACGTGTCTTTCTTCTCCAAACACCTGTATTAAATTTGAGATTTGTGTGTATATTTATCTAATCATTTATCTAAGTGTGCGTTGAAGATAAGGTAAGGCCTCTGATACCTTCTGGTAGTCCGGCAACCAGCTGGCCCTTCCTTCAAAAGGGTCTCTTGGCTTCGACATGTGGCTGAAGTCTGCAAACCCAGCAGAGCTGTTACTGCTGCTGCTAAATGAACTGCTGCCAAAAGGGTCCAATGTGCCAAACAGGTCTGAAAATGAAACAGTCCCAATGAATTTATATCAACAAGTGCAAATTCCTGGCTTGCATAAAATATTCAGTATTGTTGAGACCACTTTCTATACATTTTCCCAAGGTTAAATGTCAAATTCATAAATAAGCCAGGCCACTGTTCTCATTGTATCTAAGCAGGCATTGGATGAAACTCTGCACAGATTGCCATTACTCCCACTTTGTGAACACCACTGATTTTGGTGATCCCCAGACTCTTCCTCCACAGCCACCATGAGGGTGACACTTGAAATTTCAATTAAGAGGTCTCCATAATTATTGGATGAACTGTCATACCATTTTGTACATATATTTGTTTTTCCCTATTGATGAACTGCCAAATCTTTTGCATGTAGTACTTTGGTTTAAGATTAAACACTGCAAGACTAATGGCAGTCCCACCACCTGTAGCTGTAGTTTGTGTTTTAATTTGAACATGTTATGAAGGTCAGCACTGACAGTGTTCAGTTCTGAGGGTGTGTAGATGTTCTCAGTATACAGCTTGTCCCCACAGCACTCACAGCACATTAAGTTGAAAGTAGCTCAACTTTTGGTCGATTACTGAGCTTGTCAAAGTCACTTCTCTGTCAGTGATCAGTGGCATACAGTAAATGGCATCCTGACAGTCGCTGACAACTACCGGTAAGTCATTATGTGGAAAAGTGCTGTCAATACCAGGATACATTTATTTCTTTCGCTTTAAAAATTTTTTTTTTGAAGGGAGCCATGGAGACATGACACTCACAATAAAACAATTTGAAGTGCTACAAATGGTTTTAGTCATGAATGAAGTTATGGGCACTTACAGCAACAACAGCTGCCTGTGGACAAACTTGATATACCTCACCATATCAGTCTGCTGATATTACAGGCTAAAGTCCCTCTAACCACTGAGGTATTCACGCTGGTCCGTGGCATAAGTGCATCTACATTAATATCCTGGACAACATTAACTTTCTTGTGCTGCAGAAAACAATCCTCCCTCCTCTGTGACAGCCTAAAACACACTGCAAAACAATCTAGCCTGAAAATATAGTTTGGGTTTGTTAGATATTGCAGAGAACACAAATTGAGAGATTCCTTTAATTTTTTAGTAAAAAAATATCAATAATGTCCAAAGGCAATGTGGCAGAATAATAATTTAAAAAAAACAATGTACCTGGTCCTTTGGCTTTTGGGTGGCTTGAAGAAAATGGGTCACTGCTTGTAAAGTGACTGGCATGCTGCAGGGAGCATTAAAAGAAAACTGTTAATAATAAATCCACTCAAGTCTGAAATCTTAATATAACCAGATTTAAATATGTTCCTTGTTGCAACATTGCTAAATTTAGCAATGTTTGATTTTAATGTGATGCTGAAAAACTAGTCCATGCATTTGTTACTTCTAGACTGGACTACCGTAATTCCTTATTAGGATGTCCCAATAATTTTGAAAAAATTCTAGTTGATCCAAAATGCTGTAGAGAGCACTGACAGGAATTAGCAAGCAGGGCCTCACATGTTGACACTTGTCATCATTAGTTATCTGTCTTAAAGGCGTGAATGAAGGTGTCTTCAGTCAGGTCACTCAGGGACGTGACATCCCATACTATAGTTGTTGTCTCTCGTTCCTTTCCTTCAAGGAACAGAAGTTATAGACATAACAATTTGTTTCAAAAAGTAAAAGAGGAGGCAAAGCTTTTAGTTATTAGGCTCCTCTCCTGTGGAACTAGCTCCCAGTTTGTGTTAAGGAGGCAGATTCCCCATCTGCTATAAAGATCAGGCTTCAAACTTTCCTTCTTGATAAAGTTTGTAGTTAGAGCTGCTTGGGTGATCTAAACCACAGGTGTCAAAGTCGTGCCATGGAGGGCCGAGACCCTGCAAGTTTTCTTTCCAACCGGCTCTCCAGCAGCTGATCTCACTGATTAGCTCCTTTCCTCAAACTGAAGGAGGTGCCGATCATTAAAATCACCTGCTTCAGGAGCCGGTTGGAAAGAAAACCTGCAGGGTCTCGGCCCTCCATGGCACGACTTTGACACCTGTG
>OOFC01049068.1:18698-30806 GCA_900323345.1 Pseudochromis fuscus
GTTGGAAAGAAAACCTGCAGGTTCTCGGCCCTCCATGGCACGACTTTGAAACCTGTGCCCTAAACCAATCCTAGTTATGTTGCTGTAGGTCTAGGCTGCTGGAAGAAATCATTTGTCAAAGCAAAGTCAGTAACATCAACAAAGCAAACACGTTAGTACTATATAGAGAGAACTTTTGCAGAACACAAGGCTACAGAACAAAAGGTCCACTGATCCACGTGACAGACAGTACCCACAGAAGTGTGGTACTCCAACAATACGCAGAATCACTTTCAAATTTGGTCTACTGTTAGGATTTTATACAGTTCTATCAATTAAAAACTCATGTTCTGTCCTTTGACCTTCAACAACTACCTTGGAAGGTAATGTGGCACTTTTACTGAAGGGGTCTGGTGTGGAGAAGGGATCTATCTTCGTGGTCTTCTTGAAGAAATCTTCTGATGAGGCCTTGAATGGATCTGTCTCTTTGAAGGGATCTCCTCCAAAAGGATCTACAGCAAAAATAATAGGTGACTTCAGCTACTTGAACTATTAACTGTTGTATTTCCTAAACTTTTCATTAACCAGACAACAGAACCATTTCAAATGACAGATGCCATGTTTTGGAATATTAGTTCCATTATCAGTATTTCTTTGAGCCAGTGTGAAAGGGGAAATTTCCCTTGAGCATTAATTGGAATTCACAGCTAAACTTTAGCTATTTTCTCTTTGGTATTTTAATGTCCAACTAATGAGACAACAGTCATCCATAACATAACTTCAAATAAAAATTGTGTAAACACTCAACAACTTCATGAAAAATTGTTATGTTGTTGTTTTAAAGAATATGTTTTCATTTTCATAGTCATTAAATAGAAAGTGGTGAGTGACAAACTTGTCTAAGCATAAGTATTGCAATACAGTTAACAGACAGTTGCTGGATTATTTGGCACATTTGTACTGATTTTATTAATTTAAATAATAATTATGATGCATATCAGTGATGTAATCAATCAGATGTCTACACACATCCCTGTACGATCTCCTCTTGTACAATATGTACTAGTATAAAATAGTATCATAACAACATTAAGCATTGAGTCAGTGATCATCTATGAAACTAATAGATGATTAAGTGTCACTGAGAACATGGTGAGATCTAAGAGTTAGAGGTAGTAATGCTTTTCCCCTCACATCCAGCATCAAATTGTGAAAGGGCCTTGCTGGGTGAATCGTTCATAGTTACAGTGGACGTTGGCATTACCACAAAAATCTCTTGCAAAGCCAAAGAACAGACCATACTACACTAAATGTTGCAAAAAATAAGTGGGCAAGTTTCCCTCATGTAAATACCTGTGGATGCTGCAGGCGGCTTAGCAAAAGGGTCATTTTGAAAAGGATCACCTACAAGAAAAGAATCAAGCAAAGAGGGAGAAGTAGGAGGAACACAAAAAGGAGGCATAAAAGAAGGTCAGACCAAATCAAGCTGAAAATATAATCTGTTTAACAGGAAGAAAACTAAAGATAAGACAGCAGTAAACACAGAATGAGGAGTGGAGGGGAAAGTCATATTGTGTAAAATATTCAGGAATGAGGGAAAAGGAGGGGCAGAAAAATTAATGACAGAGGGGAGCTGAGAGGATATGACAGAGGGTGATGACAACCTTTGAATGGATCTGTTTTGAAGGGGTCTTCAGAGTGGAAGGGGTCAGTGTGGAGCTCCTGAGGTTGGCTGTTAAACACCGAAGGTTTCACTTTAAATGGATCTTCCTGTGGAATAGAGAAAAAGTCAAAGAAAGAAAAACAGACAAATTTTGTTATTTTTCCAAGTGATTATCCACACTGTGCTGCAGTGGTTAGCACAGTGGTCTCACAGCACCAAGTTTCTGGGTTTAATCTCAGCTTGGACCTTTCTGTGTGGAGCTTGCATGTTCTCTCTGTGCATCCATGGGCTTTCTTTTTTCTGCTTAAGTGACTTGATGAGTCTAAATCGACCATAGGTGTGAGGTGTGAGTGTGAAGGGTTGTTTGTATTCGTGTTAGAGCCCTGTGATAGGCTGTACCCCACCCCTCACTGGTTGACAGCTGGGATAGACTCCAGCAGACCCCTGCAACCCAATGTGTGGATAACGCAGGTACAGAAGATGACTGACTGACCATAAGTGTATGCATACACATTGTGTGTCTTCTATTGTTTTTATCATTATATTGATGCATTCATCAATCTGAACACTTTTGGTAATACAAAGTTTTCAAAAGGATAGAAATGATAAATACAGTGTTAAATATAAGCCCTAAGTGGTAATAAACCACAGCTATTGTTAAATACTCTTCTACTCAACCAAATATGTAATAATTTTCCTCCAGATTTACTATTAAGTAAATTGAAAATATGAAACAAATGAACGAATGAAATGAACGTCTGAATTTGTGCATTACTGACCAAAAAACTGGGGCTGACAAGCAAAGATGGAAGTCAGTTGAAGAAGTAAAGGATGCTGTCATAAAATGTTTGTGCAGATTTAATCAAGAGTTGGATCTAACTGATGCCATCAAACAGTGATGACTAAAACAAGTGCAAACAGGTTGGTAATGAAATGAAAAGGGAAAAGTGTAAACTGTGTCCATCAAGCCCATGTCTGTACAGAACTGCTGTGTGCAGAAATATACAATGAGCCCAATTGTCAAATATATGCATTACATATGTACACATACAGGTACATATACATTTTCTACAGTTCCTTCTCATATTCATTTTTTTTAACAAAATAAAGCTGAACACTCAGGAAACACAGCAATGTGTAAATGTGCTCATTGGAGAAACTAACAAATCTTAAAAATAATAACGATTGTGAAAGACAGACTGAACAAAGGGAATTATATTATTGTGAAAACCACTGAATTTGGTCAACTCCTACAGTCTGCAGAGAACACAGAGTCTGAGTAAAAGATAATTTTTTCTTAGGAAGAGAGGGATCAAAAGACAGAAATGAGGATCAACTGAGGATCTGACATAGAGCAGTTTGCAAAATGCTAGTAAATGTATTTTCTAAATAATAAGAAGCCTGAGCTAAATGGAGGAGAAGAGAGGGGGAAGAAACTATTAATGTTAGAAACAGTAGAAAGAAACAGTAAAAGCCACACTGTAAAGTAACAGCAGATATCTAATGGAGATCCTGACCTGTGGTGCTCTCACTATGGCTGGAAATCCTCCATTCTCTCTGTCGCTGAAGCCCTCGCTCATGTCGGCCAGGTTGGTCATACTCCCTCCATGTGTTCCATTCAATGTGCTGTTGTACTGCTCAATGCTTTTAGACACTTCCTGTTGACTGTCCTGAATCTGGGACAACTTGCTGCGAGCCTGGAGGATGCACATACAAATTGCAAATTACAGGGTTCCCACTTATTTCATTCTCTGTGACATAAGGCTGCTATGACTGATGGAGATCAGACTCTCAACAAAGTGCAAATGTCCTTCAACAAAAAACAATAGTGCACAAAAAGATTGGGCAATTTTGGATTTAGGTTTAGGAACAGAAGTTACCTGTTAAGGACCTTGAAAAACTGTGCAAATATACCAGGAAAACCTGTAGCTGTAGCTGCAGCTGTTTTAAAGGGAAAGAGTACTCACACCAAAACATGGTCTGATCCTGACACACAGTCACAAACATCACAGCTGTAATCAACTTTCTAACAGCTGTGTTTACAGCATGAATACTAAAGAGTTGCAACAGCTGCACTGCCAAGCAAATATATTTTGTTTTTAGCCATTTTGTTTTTATCATTTAAAAGGTAGAAAAACACAAGACACTTGTAAACAAGTTAATACTGAATGGCTTATTCTATATCACATACCATCACAGTCCAGCATCAAGCGAGAGAATGAAGACTTCATCATGCATCATTATAAATAAAAACAAGCTGTGTATGCAAGTTGCAGGTGATAAGTGGTGTGTAAGAGGCATCTCTAGGAGCTAATACATATCAAATCCCAGGAACTCACACTAACTCACACCATGTTTTCAGATGACACATTAACAATCAAATATTAACTTCAGTGATAATACAGAAGTAGTTCATGAAGTACAATGGCGCCCCCTCTTGATACTTTTCAGACACACAGGACTCGTGCCCACCTGGTTGATCTCATCCTGGGTGGCCTTCAGAGACTTGATGATGGTTTCCAGTTGGATCTTGCCAGCAGCAAGGCTCTGCTCAAGCTGATTCTCCTCCTGCTGCAACCGGCCCAGGTCAGCCTTTGCCCGGCTCAGCTCTTCCTCCTGGCTCTGCAGGTCTGACTCCTGAGAGTGGATTTGACTCTGGAGGGTGGAGATCTGAAGGCAGAAGATAAAAATGTAAAAATGTATTCTGCACCAACTGCTAACTTTGTAGCCACCAAACAGATAAAGTGACTTTGCTTTCTTCCCTCCTCTTTGGGATCATTGCAACGAACCCTGATTCCAAAATGAACATCAAAAAATGATGGCAACTGAAAGAATTACTATTAATAACTTATAATCCTCTAGTTGCCATGGAAAAACTATTACAATACATGACATGACTTTCCCTGATTGCAGTTTCTTTTCCATCCCCCAGACCCCCCTCTCATCCTCACCATTTGAGATTCTTCCTGGCACTTGATCCGCACTTCGTTCAGCATGTCCTCTAACTTGTGTTTCTGTTGGTCCATCTCCTCTAGCCTGTCCTGGGCATCTTGTTTCTGTGCCTCTAGCTCCTGCAGGCTGGTTGTCTCTCTGTCCAGGTTATTCTGCATTTCCTGATTACATATTAATGAAAACAACACAGTGAGTGCTGAACAAGCATCAACAGTGATGTGTCAGTTCAAGCGAAGCTGTGTAGTGCACCTCAGTTGCCCTTTCTGCAGATATGTAAAGCAAGGAGGCTGTTATAGTTTCAAATGTTTAAAAGCTAATTAGAACTGTCGAAATTGAAGGAGTTCACATTAAACCAAGCTATGTGTTTACAGTGCAAGTGACAATCAATAAACAAGTATTCCTCACCTGAACCTCCGCACTCTTATGTCTGATGGCCTCCTCGGTCTCCCGGATGTCCTGCTCAAGAGTGTACTTCTCCCTGGCACACATACATTCAGAAATATTCACACACAAAAGTGCACACAAACAAACAAAACTTAATTATGATAAGAGTGAACACACGTCAACGTCAACGATTAACGAGACACTGGACTGACATTCTATCAAATATACGATGTCAGAAATAACTAAAACAACTGACGTAAAAAGAGAAGCCAGCGGCAATTCCAATAAAAATGCTGCATCAAATGCTTTTATTTTAAATAGAACTGTTTTTTTTTTTATGAGTTTATTATTTAAATTCTTGTCTGTTTTCTTGTCTATTATTAAATGTCCATCTATCATTGAGTTGCTGTGTCAGATGTTGATATGGAGAAGACTGCAAGCACCCGGGATCAATGCATACAGGATGTCCCTGTAAATGTGGTGTTGCACCTGAAGTGTGAAAGCAGTCCACAAGCCACGACTGACAATTTAATCAACTCCATGTGAAGGAGATGTATGGCATTAAGGAGAGCACATGATATTCATATCAGATACTGAGTGGGAAACACCTGAGAACTGATGGGTGTTTGTTCTGCTGCATCGAGACCAAAATTCTATGTTATACTGATTGTGAGATTATGGTTGCTTTGTTATGAAATGTGTTCACTTGTATGTTTTCAGTTCACTGTCTCACCTTTAAACTAAAACTTGTTTTGAAAAAAACAGTTTATATTGTAGTTTTTGATCACTGGGTGTCAGATAAAAACCACAACAAACTCTGTAACTTTAAACTATCACTGATATAGAAATAACAATATGGTATAATAAAGTGTGTGATGCTTACTGATAAACCTACCCAAGCAAGGTAGTAGGGAGAAACACTGCTAACTCTGTGTGTGTTGCAGTAAATTTGACAGAATGCCAGTTCATGGATATTCAGTAGTTGGTGATGTTTACCTGAGAGTATTCCACTGGGTAAAGGCAAGAGTGCTGACGCAGCATGGAGAATAAGTGGTGAACAAACAAAATTTTTGATAAAATACATACATCAAAGGAAGAGTGGACGGTTGGATGGTGGCTGGATGGAAGAAGGATGAAAGCAATAAGATGAGACAAAGCCAAAAAGTTCTTCCGCATCTGATGAATATTTTTATGCATATTTCCCTTTTAAATGTGCATTTCATCACAGGATCTCTCTAATGCCTCTATAACTTCTCCCATGTGTCTGTCACATCCTTTCGTCCATTTTTTTGGGCTCTTCCACTTTAATCAACACTGCAACAGCCTAAAATGTAAAGTGTAGGTTGCTTAGAAAAAGAGGCCGCTACACAGTTCATGTTAATAAAAGGATTAAATGGGCTCAGATACACTGACTTGATTTCATGAGAACACACAAATATGCTGTGTGGTTGACAGCAGCACCACAGTAACAACACATGGTATTTAGGGGCTGGAGGAGATGAACATCATTTTTAAGGAAGTAGCTTTGTTTTTTTAAGATTCTTTTCTGAACATGTACATTTTCAATACAGGATTCTGATGATGATATATGGATTACTTTTATCAGTCCAGTAAAGAAGCATAAATTTATGATACTAAAGGAGAATATAACATGCTGTAAACTGTTAATTCTTTACATGTTTTTGTATTTGAAGTCTTGTGTCGGGGTGCTGTCAGTTTAAAAAGGTATGTTTTTTTCTGTAATCAGTGATACTTATTATTTTATTTTGTAGTTGTTTTATGTAGTGAAGACAGTTATTGTGCACCTAGCCGATTTGAAAAAAAAATCATTTTATTACCAATTCATTAAAGTTGCTCTTACTTTGTTAATAAATAACAATATTACTACACCAGGGTCATACAAGGGAAGATGTGTGGTCTGCATGTGGAAGATGACAATGGATTAAAGATGAAGCTAATGTTACAATGACAGGTCAGGGCAAAATCAAAAGACTGAACACATGACATCACAAAACATACTCATTATGTAGTGAACAGTGACTGACAGGTGACTAAAATAAAACTCTAAGGTGGATCTTGTATGTAATTGCAATTACTGTTCGTGAAACAATTTGCATATGGCTGTGCGTTTTTTTGTTTTTTTTGATTGCAGTATGTTTAGCTAAATGACATGCTACAAAATAAAAACAAAACAAAACAAAGACACTTAAACTTGCAAAAAAGTATTTTTAAGCAATGGTGCTTAAATATGAAGTTTTGCTGTTGATTTTGTTGTTGTTGTAATGCTCCGTTAATTTTATGGGTGATTCTCTGAGACGAGTGCCTTTTTGGTCATACTTTTAAAAATAAAACTCTCAAATAATTGTATTTCTGATCACTGCATCTAATATTGGACTAGATAGACCTTGGGGAAAATGCAGTTTCCCACCTCAGGCATGAATGGGCATCTTTTTCCTGACTAAACGTTAAATGTTTTAAAATCAACCCTGTCACAGCCAACTTTCTGTGTGAATATGACATACAAAGATATTCAAGCAAAGTCTTGTAGAACCATAATAAGATGTTCCTTTTATTAGGTCACTTATTCTAAGAAAAAATACTTTATTTAAAACACATAATGTAATTAGAACTTTTTACAACATTAGCCTTCAAATTCTATATATCAAAAATAACAATATACATATACATATATTTTTTTTAAGCTTTCATATGTCTTTGTGATCACCCTGTAACTTATCCACACAATGCAACAAGAATCGATCTCATACTTTATTTATTCTCAAAATATTAAGAAAAACCTGTCAAATAGCAAGGTTGAAGTCAGTGTGACAGGGTTCAAAACTATAACAGAGTTGAAGGAACAGTATCTTTTGGTGGATGTCTGAAAAGAATCACAACTGAAAACAGAATTTTCTGGAAGCTGGATTATATTTTCACTTTTTTTTTTTTTTTCTCAAAATTTACCTGCTTACTTTCCCAAAGCTAGAGGACGTATGTATGAGAGGTAAGAGTGGTCTTATTTGAAATTTTGAAATTTGAAATTTGAAATTTCCCATACTTTTTCCAGACCCTAATTTCCAGACCTCTTGGTAAAAAAATGCAAATAATTTGTGACGTTTGAGTAAATTGATGTGTATCATGTAAATAAATTATGGAATGAATAATTTGTTTTCATTATTCTTATAACATGAATATTTCCATACACTAGTTTCCATTTTCACTACTTTTCCAGAACTGGAAATTTATAAAAAAAAATCTATTTCCATACTTTTTCATACTTGTGTCAGAACCCTGAAGTTACATGACAGGTTTTCTAGCTCCTTTGATTGTTGCAGTTGCTAGTGCTGGAGGAGCTTTGGTCAGTTTTGTACAAAATGTTTGAAATTGTTAAACTCAGGTAAAACCTTTGGTGAAATATTCAATCACAGCTGTTTAGATGCACTCCGACCCTCCTGTAGCAGAATCAGTCAAAGAATCGTTGTTTCATCTTGTGGTTGTAAAGTTATAGGTTTGAGATCAGAGGGAAGCTCAGGATTTTGCTTTTGCCTGGTCTGATCGCAGGCGCCAGGTGCAGGTGGTTAAAGGACACAAGCATGTGATTAACAGTAAAATGTTGGCATGTTAATTACAATTTTTGGTTTGTTTGTTATCCAGTGAAATGTCATGATGGTCAGTGAGGACAACAGTTGTCACCTACTACTTATAAACCCCATTTCAAAATTATTAACAATAATCCTTTTTATTATAGTACAAAGACACCTCCTTCTATTAATTGATTGGTTTAAAATACATTTTATGGTTTTCTTTCATTTAAAATGTATGAAACAAGGCTGGGAGACTTAAAGGGAACCCGATTCAGAGAAATCACCCTAACACCATGTTATTTAGGTGCTGCCAGCGGTAAGTTACCTCTGCAACTGGGCAATCTCCTGGCTGATGTCATCCAGTTCCTTGATGCCCGTGAACTCTCCTGAACCCACAGAACTGGAGCTGTCCTGCAGAGAGACGGGCAGACAAAGAGAAAAGATCAAGAATGGTTGGCAAAATACACCTCATTTGTTGAAGAAAGTAGGATGAAGAATTGGCACCAAATGAGCCATGGCAGACCAGATTGATGGAAAGAGGAACAGGATCAGAGAGGATTGGAGAAAATCCAGTGGTCAAGAAGAGGAACAACACAGCGGTTTGATCAGTAGGTAGGGGCTGGGTCTATCAAAAACATGTGGGGGGAGTGTCACTACCACTGCCAAACTGTCGAGTATAGGAAATATTCAAAGTTGGGGACATTCGGAGATGGTTTTCAACAAATTTTCAGCACAGTCGTTTGCTGGTGTTGCTAAAACACATCTTCAATTTGACGTATTTACAGCCACATCATTTGAATGTAGCTAGGCCTGTCATGATAACAAATTTTGCTGGATGATAAATTGTCCCAAAAATTATTTCGATGAATGGTAATATTGCCGTTTTGATACCATTTTTCAACTAATATTATAATAATAATTGTAGAACAATGCAAGTACACCCTTTCGAAGATAAATAAACTTTCACTCTTTCACGTTGTTGTACAGTTGTGGCATTGCCGTTTGTGACGCTGTTTTCCCTGGCAATTTGTACTGCCAGTCAAATGTTTCTAACATTTGTCGAAATGCCGGCTTTACGATGGTGTTAAAGGGATGCATCTCTATAGCGATGTAGCGAACTACACCGTCTGTGAGTGTGCACCATTTGGCACTATCCCATTTATATTTAGTTTGCTTCATAAACGCCCCAGTGATGGTGGACTGTCGGGAAGATGTTGACGGCCCCTCCTCCTTATTTAGCGCATTTCCTCCGATGTTTTCACAGACATGATCTTTCGCTATAATCTCTGTCAGCTCTTTACTGACCGGGCGCTCAGAGCTCACGTTTTTTTCAGCAGACGTTTTCAAATAAAATGTTAACGTTGCACTAAAACGGTGTTATTGTACATTAAACTGATCTATTTAGTGGTTTTCCCCACATCGTAGAAACTTGTTATTCTGACTATAATCGTGTAGACTGTCGGCTGCAGGTACAAATGTTTCCGGGCCGCGCAGTGATGACGCAATGACGCAGTGATGATGCAGACGGCGTGACTGACAGGAGGGTTCGCTCCTCATTACACTGAGGAACCGAGAGGAGTCCGTCGAGACCGATGCAGTGAAGTTAACTCATTATCCAGCGTGTTTTCGTAAATGAAAAATTATCGAGCCCAGCAAACTAACCGAGCTCATTTTTAATTATCGTGCAATTAATTGATTTATTGATTATCGCGACAGGCCTAATTGTAGCAACTGTATCAAAAATATGCATTTCAAACAAAAGAGATTTTTCATCTTGAATCGTCCCTTAATCAGCAGACAGTTTACAGGGTGCGACATCACTGCACTGAATTGAACTGGAAAGAAACATTTCCAAATGCTTTCTAGTCATCAGTCAGTCACTGAAAGCATTTACAGTTAATGTGCTTTAGGTCCATGTTACCTACCCACAACTTGAACATTATAGCCTGAGAATGGAGGAAGAGGGGAAATGTCAACAAATCAGCAGCAAAAAAGATGGATGTGAGAGAAGCATAACAGTGTGCAGTCCTCAAATAAACTGATTTACCTCTGCTCACATTTTGCTTTTCTATGTGGGTTGCTGAACTGACCAGGAGAGAGAATAGGCAAGAGAGAAGGAAAAAAGCTTACTCACTCGTCTCATTTCTGACAGAGCAGTCATCTCTGATCCCACTGGAGTCATGTATCCTGACATACTCTGCAGTCACAGAGAAAAGAAAACAGCAAGAGTTGTAACTCCATCTCATGAGAAAAGAAGCATGAAATAAAAAGACAGGACATAATGAAGTCATAGCTAATGTAGAAGCACTTTAAAGGGGAATGGGACTCAAGGTGGCTAGGTGCTGACTCCAAAAAAATTCTAATAGAATCCTATGTCAACCAAATAAGAAATGTAATAAAATACTATAGGGTATACCCATTAAAGGGCATGACATTTGTGAATGCCCATAAAAGGGCATGAGACTGCAGGGCCATGTGCACGCAGAAATCACAGAACCAATCAAAGTGTACACAGCAAAGCAGTGGACGTAAACGACAAAGCAAGTTCTCATTTAGCTGCTTCAATAGTAGCTGTTCAATGTGCTATAACAAACTGTACAATGATTTCGTTACATTTATATTTGTTTATTTTGTTGTCTCTGAGGTACATTTACATTTTCTTCTTTTTATTACAGCCCCGTCTTTATATTTCTGACAGTGTGTATTTTTTGTGTATTTTGTATTTTTCTATCTTATCCTACTGTTTTGTGTTTGCTTTGTGCAGAACGTGTGCACATTTGTCAAAACAAATCTCCTTCTGGGACCACCTACCTATTAATATTTAGTGTTGTGATATTTTACACCAAGAGTTTAATACTGATGATGAAGATATTGAGGATGATGATCTCAACTTTGAGAGGAACATTAGCATAAAACATTTGGAGAACACTGACCTAACAGGTAGCTGTTTATTGTTCATGGCACTCCATGTGATTAGACTAATACGTTTTCTGTAATTTTCCATTTAACTAAAGTACACCATTGTAGTATTGTAAATAGTCCACAGTTACACAGGGTGTCCATAAAGTCCCTGTAGAATTTAAAAAATATATTACATATAGTCATATATATATTACTCCTATGGGCACCCATAGAAGGTTTAACAGTACCTTTTTCATCAACAGGGTAACTGCTGAGTACATCGAACAAATTTGATTAAAATATCAATTGGACACCCTGTATCTCAAACTACGTCACATAAACGGTGAACTGTTGCACACTGTTGTGTCTACAATTTGTCTCTGATTAACCTATTCACACACCAATGCTGGTGAGTCAAGACACCTCACTCAAAAAATCTGCTGTCACTAATCCCATTCTCATGTGTGTGTGTGTGTGTATGTGTGTGTGTGTGTGTGTGTGTGTGTGTGTGTGTGCGCGCGTGTGTGTGTGTGTGTGTCCTACTGGTACAGGAGTGCCTCTTTCAGACGGTGGGATCATGTCAACAGTCAAGGCCTGTGGAGGGTCAATACCCTTGCTGACTTTCTGCTGGATAAGATGCATAGC
>OOFC01049068.1:53379-71956 GCA_900323345.1 Pseudochromis fuscus
GAAACTTGCATCATAAAAAAACAAATGAAGCTAGAAACATGCAACAGACATCTTTAAACAGCCACGACGCTGTGGAACTAATATTGATATAAATAAACACAAGACTAATACTAGTAATATCTTTGGTGGAAGTCACAATATGGAAGGAAATGTTGTGCTTGGAGGAGCTCTGCGCTCTCCGAGTGCTTTTCTAGTTATTTTATGTATTGACTTCTTTTTAAATTTATTAATACAGTCTAAGAGGGGCTCAGTGCTCAGCATGTCAGCGATATACTGGTATGATGCTGATTTACGTGACAATCATACTCATCTGCGTCTTCTGCTTTATCTGTGTCCGGGCTGTAGGGGCAGCAGCCTCAGCAGAGAGGCCCAGACAGCCCTTTTCTCAGCCACTTCCACCAGCTCTTCTCAGTGAATCCCAAGGTGTTCCCAGGCCAGCTGAGAGATATAATCCCTCCAGCATGTCCTGAGGTCTCCTCCCAGTTGAACATGCCTGAAACACCTCCCAAGCGAGGCGTCCGTGAGACATCCTCACCAGATGCCCGAGCCACCTCAGCTGGCTCCTCTCGACATGGACAACAGCGGCTACTACTACTACTAGTCCCTCCCTGATGACTGAGCTCCTCACCTTATTTAGGCCATACACAACAGGCAATCCACCATTTTCCGGCAGAGAACCATGGCCTAAAACTTGGAGGTGCTGATCTTCATCCCAGCTGCTTCACACTCGGCTGTGAACTGCCCCAGCGAGAGCTGAAGGTCACTGCCCAATGGCGCTAAGAGAACCACATCATCCCCAAAACACAGAGACGAGATCCCCCTGCCACCGAATCCCAACCCCTCAACCACCCGGCTGCGCCTCCTATACCTTAGCGTACACCTTCCTGGGGAGGCTGAGGAGTGTGATTCCCCTGTAATTGGAACACACCCTCTGTCCCCCATCTTAAAGGTGGGGACCACCATCCCAGTTTGCCACTCCAAAGGTACTGCCCCCGATAACCATGCAATGTTGCAGAGGCCTGTCAACCAAGATGGCCCTACAACATCCAAAGCCTTGAGATACCCAGGGCAGATCTCATCAACCCCCGGGGTTCGGTTGCTGCAGAGTAGTTTCACTACCTCAGTGACTTCTGCCCCAGACATTGGTTTATCCATACCCAGGCCTCTGGTTTCTCCACAGAATACATGTTGGTGGGATTGAGGAGCTCTTCAAAGTATTCCTTCCACTGTTCGACTATATCGTCAGTTGATGTCAGCAGTTCCCCTGAGGCGCCGGGCAGTTTGCCAGAACCTTTTTGGAGTCGATCGAAGGCCTGCCGGTACCAGTCACCTGCTCCCCTAACCTCTGGTGTCCACCAGCGGGTTCAAGGAGTACCACCACGATTGGCCCCAGCTACCATGCGGCCACAGATCGCAACTCCTGCCTTAATAATGGCAGAGCAGAACAAGGCACATTCAGACTCAATGTCCCCCACCGCCTACAGGACGTGATCAAAGCTCTGCCAGAGGTGTGAATTGAAAATCATCTTAACAGGTTCTTCTGCCAAGCATTCCCAGCAGACCCTCACAACTCATTTGAGCCTACCATGTCTGCACGGTATCTTCTTCTGCCATCTGATCCTACTCACCACCAAGTGGTGGTCAGTTAACAGCTCTGCCCCTCTCTTCACCCTAGTGTCCAGACCATACGACTGCAGATCTGGTGATCATAGACTGGCAACCTGGGGTGTACTGGTGCTAAGTGCACTGCTGGGCATCCTTATCTTCGAACATGGTGTTAGTTATGGCCAAACTGTCACTGGCACAGAAGTCTAATAACTGAACACTGCTTGGATTCAGATTGGACAATTAATGGAAAATGCAAATGTATAACCTTGAACAGAGGTCATAGATTGATCTTATTTGGATACCATGTCATAAATAAACTCAGAGGCTACAAACTGATATTAGGGTCTGATAACATTTTTGTTTATTGTTATTTTATTGTTATGTTAAGTTGGAATCAAACCTAATGAGATGTGGGTGTATGTATCTTGTATCGACTGAGAGCTGCTAAAATAACCAAGTTAAAAATTGTCTGTTGTGCCACATAATTTTAGCTGACTTCATCAAAAGTTAAATAACCAAATCAATTCTGATGAAAGATCATTGCTTTGTAAAAGCCATTTATTTCATACAGTGCTTAAACAAACAATAAATCACAATTACTACTTAACTGGTGACTGTCCAGATGTAATTAACGTCATAAATCCAAAAAGGAAACAAAACATTGACAAAATGTGTAAAACAGTAGATGAACTGAGATCACATTAGTGGTTTCCTCATTCTTTACCCCCTGCCATGCTATCAATAACAATCTCATGCAACCAACAACTCTTCTGATACAGTCTGTTTACAAAATAATACAAAACTTCCAGTCAATTCGAGTTCACACAACAAAGAAGTAAACATAGAAACAGCAAAGCACATGCTGAAAAACTGTATATTTGTTTTGGATTTAGCACTTATTCAAATTCCCTTTAGTCCACTTTTGAAAGAAAAACATTATCATTTAAATAACTAAGGATCACCAATTCTTGTATTTGACATATTCTTGTATTTGAAACGCTATAATGTAAGCTGCAACACCATTTGTGAAATTACATATGTTCAAGTCTTGAACCATAAGGCATGAAGGAGCAATGGCTCAACCTCTTACAGTTTTAAGATGCATAGAAGATGTAATATGAGAGAAACTGAACAGAAAAAAAAAAATCTAAAAGGAGGAAGTGGATAATGTTTGATCACTCCAGCCAGGGAAATTTTGCAAAATAACACAACTTTTTTTTTGTTAAAAAAATAGTAAAATACATAGCTCACAAAGCATGCGATGTGGCACTTCAAAATTCACCTTCACTCCTCCACTTTTCTGCAAAATAAGAACACAAAGACTCCACAGTGTAAGACCCTAAGGGCAATTCAAATTCAAACTGAGTGTTGCATCAATGTGTCTCCCACAAAAAAACGCTATTGCAATCTTTGTAACAAGCAAACATAATAAACTGTGATTGCACTATTTCAGTGTTGTCACTTCTGGTAGTGGAGGCAACTGCTTGATTACAGCAGCCAGATCTAACTAAAATTTATAAGGCTACAGTTTTGAAACAGAATGAAAATTGAGCATGGTAACAATATAACAGTGAATACATTGTCAATAATAACTCACAGTGAGTAAAAACATCAAGAAAGAAGTTTCAATTTTTTGAGATAGTAAGTCTTGACTTACAAAGTCAAAATTGCGAGACAGTCACTATCTCAAAATGTGATGGAAATTTTGAATTAAATAGTGGTATTTTGGGTTTAATATAGTCCATTCGTATTCTTTCTTCCTCTGTTCTGGCAACATATCAAACAGTCCTGCAGCAAATTCAACCACCTAACAGATTTGAATGTCCATGGACAGACCTGCAGGCTCAATGAAAGGTCAAACACCACCAGTAGAATACATGTGTGGTATCTGGACACACTGAGTCAGACAAAAGGACAAAAGAAAGGGATCAAACCTGAACTTTAATATAAAGCAATGCTAGCTCTCAAACAGCAAAGTCAACAGTTTGCATCTCATTTTCAGCAACTTTAAAATGGAGTGTTTGCAAATTCACATTTAAAATGTATTTCCCTCATTTATATTAACTACAGATATACTCTAGGTATAATGTACAGTAGTTAAACACACTTTCTACAGGCCACCTGTGAGCTTACTGCAGAGGAAACCTTTTAAATTAAAACCTATTGACCTGTGACTGTTGGCAGATTTCCTGGCGTCACTTCTCTCAGGGTGATCACGAAGTACAAGCAGCAGTATGGATGTAGCAGTAGTGAGGCAATTGCTCAGTGTGAGCTCCTATGATGATTATCACGGCTGAATGGTGAGTAGGCAGCACAGCTAACTTTGAACAGTATGTCATCATCATCATCATTCAACAGTGCCATGGCATGAAAAGAAAGTCCTTTTCCTCCCTTGTCCTTGTGTCTCCCTGTTGGCCTTGTGCAGTGCTGTCATCTACTCTGCGACCCCTTTGTTGAACGGTGATGTGTCAGGTGATTTTCTCTTACTCATCGTCCCATGCTTGCTGTAGTAGGAAGTTAGCAGCCAGATTCTCATTCTTCTCACAGGCAAAGTAAGCCTGGATGACTAAGCCTTCAGGGAAGCCCAGCGCTTTTAACTGGAACACAACCAGCATGCTCCCATTACACTAACACCATTACAACTGTGTCTGAGACAGTTACTGGACATACCTACTTATGCATACAGGTAATGACATCTCAGCAGTATAAGAATACATATTATAGATATAATAGACATTTTTGACATAACACTGCATCAGACAAACTGGGGTTGGGACCATCAGTTGTGTTGTGCAGAAGTCAGGTTAAGCCCTATTGGACAACTGTTAAAATACATATTATGGCAAGAACCAATCAGCTAACTAAAGAAAACGAGTGGACATCATTATTTACTTTACTCTACAATGTAGATAGTCATGAAAATAAAGACAACGCATTGAATGAGAAGGTGTGTCCAAACCTTTGGCCTGTACTGTATACTGGCTTGGCCAAACCAAATGACACACAAGGAGAAAACTAAATGGACTACAACTAAAATCTAGTCACTAAGAACTCTTACTAAACAGAAAGTCCCCTGAAGGATAACTCATGGTTCAGCCTGATGGGCAGGCCACAGGACTGAAACAGCCTCCTCCCTCAGCCAAGCCTCTTGTTTTGCCAATGAGGGACATCTCCTCAAATACATCAACTCAAAGGGACAGTATGATTACAGTCTTTTCCAGTCGATTTGGTGCATGACTATTAACATTTGCACAGCAGTTAGTGCATTTCTCAAAACAATGAGTACAAACTGAAAACCTAGTTGATAACCTGCAACAGTGTGCCTTTTGCTTGATACAGATTGTTCATTCCTCAGAAGCGAGTGTTCATGTCAATGTAAGTGTCGTCAAAATGAAAAGTCCTGACACCATTGTTTATGAACAAGATAGTCACTTTGTCAGGTTTTCACTATGACACTTTACTCTGTGTTGTCTAATGCAAAAAAGTCAGAGCTTGGTTACACTACCTGAAAATGCTCAAGACAGCACTAAACACAGCTATTTGAAAACTACAGTAAAGTTACACATTACTGCATTTACTGAGGTAACTGAGTACAATACACTGAATACATATGTTTCACATTTTTACTGCATATGCTCGTTGCAATTGTAGTTTGTTTCACAGCAGTGTGCAAAAGAGAAATACACACTTATTTACTACAAACATAAGAAACACAGCTGTGCACAACTGTAAACAATATTGCAATACACACTGGAGCTGAATATACAACATACGCAGTACTGTAAATCATTCATGCACATCCAGACGTTCCTGTTGGTCTGGCCACATCATTTCATCTACATCACAGCAAACATCCTCCCTCGCTGCATTGTGAGGAAAGTATCTCCTTAAGTGCTGCATCTGTAGCGGTGTGTGTGGGTATGTGGACATACACTGGTCAGATCATATGCCTTCCACCTCCCTACAGAGAAAAACTCCTCTGCTGGATTTAGGGATGGGGAGTAGGAAGGGAGATATTCCAGCAGCATCATGTCATGTGCTGCAAACCACTATCTGAGGAGACCTGAGTGGTGGAAACACATGATCCCAAACAACAACACTCTCGTTCAGATGGTCTGCAGTGAGACTCCTCTCATTCTCAGGGATTATGTAAGGACAGTCTAACAAAGTCAGCATATGTTGTATGTTGTCTGGACCAAGACAGCTTGTGTTATCAGTGGCTGCTCTCTGTCCAATGCGATTTCTTACCCGCCTCAACCCTCATCAAGATATACTGTGAAGAAAAAATGATAAAGAAATGTATAAAAGTTCCTTGACAGATTTTGACAAGTAGTTCAACATGTTTATATGTAATGACTCAAACAATGAAACGAGGACTATTAGCTTCATAGGGAATGAATATTCAGCATTTATAAGTATTGTTCATTTTGCCTGAACATAAGCAAATAATATTATTTTCAAACAGCAGGGAATTGTATGAAAACAGCTGATGCATGTCCAAAAGTTTCTTGTTGGAAGGAATGAGGAACTAAGATGTTCACAAATGACTAAAAGTTGTGGAGGTTGAACAAGCAGTTATGAGGATTTTCATTGTGATCAGAGAAAAACACCAAAGTCATTCAGAAAATCTTTAATATAACAGAAAATTGTGCATGTGTAACCCTACAATGTAAAAACATGGGTGCGCCATAGTGTACAGTCAGTCAGTCAGTCATCTTCTATACCTGCTTCTCCACACCTGGGTCACAGGGGTCTGCTGGAGCCTATCCCAGCTGTCATCGGGCAGGAGGTGGGGTACACCCAGGACAGGTTGCCAGCCTATCGCAGGGCTAACACAGAGACAAACAACCATTCATGCTCCCACTCACACCTATGGTCAATTTCATTTGATCAATTCACCTAACAAGCATGTCTTTGGATTGTGGGAGGAAGCCAGAGTACCCGGAGAAAACCCACACATGCACAGGGAGAACATGTAAACTCCACACAGAAAGGCCCAAGCTGAGATTCGAACCCCGAATCTTCTTGCTGTGAGGCACAAGGGCTAACCACTGCACCACCGTGCCGCCCCTGCCATAGTGTACAGTGAAGTAAAATTACATTTTTTTAAAATTATCAATCCTTCACCTTTTTAGGGGACAAATAATTAAGATGATGAAAACTTGAATTTGAGTTTTATTTAAATAGAATAAATCCTTCAGGTCCAGCCAGCATGATGATATCAGTAAACTGCTGTGATGCAGACTTCTCCCTTTAACAAAACTATAATACATATTATTGGCCATTAACAGCACTCATGTGGTATTTTAGACAAGGTTACAATCATTACAGTTTATATCTATGAAAGCAGGAGATCAGGAGTTGTGGATTCTGAGTAGTTTGATGAACCAAGTACATAAGTGTACATTACATTACCCTCCTGTTAGGGCTTCGCTAGCAGCCACATGCTCACTAAACCTCTTCCTTTCATTCATTCTTCTCCATTCACCAGCGAGCTATCTCTTCATCTGTGTGTGTGTCTATTAAACCAAAAATAAACTTCAATAGGGATGGATTGTTTACTATGGGGATTTATAGCGTATCATGTTTAGACTCACACCTGTTCAAAAGCTGTTCTCTTGGATTAACTTCATACACACTCAGTTCACTTTCAGTGCACTCGGAAGTTTTCACTTGTAAGCGGGTGTGGGTCCAGGCCACGTGGACAGCCAGAATATCCAGATTGTATCAGTAATGTGCCCTCCATGCGCTCCTGGTGGGTTGGAGAGCACACACTGCGCCTTGACAATGAGCCAGTCACTTCAAACACTCGGAAAACACAGCTGTGCTTTGATCATATTAACTTCTTCTCATCATTATCACCATTATCATCATTATCATTAACAGTAATCTGCCTTGTTTATATTCTTCAAAAAAGTGGATTATCATAAAGAAAATACAAACATTTACAAAACATGTGTTGTACTTTTTACATGCAGTCTTGTTTGTAGAGTTGTGTGTGTTGACAGTATTTTCAGATCATATTTTTTTTCTTTTCCTCTTCAGTGGGCAGTCTCTCCTCTTCAGTGTCCCTCCTGCTGACCTGGGTAGATGCTTTTTTTTTTTTTTGGTCTTCTCCAGTGTATACAACCATCCTGGGAATTTCCTCATGTGTTGCTCCCTCACACATATTTCCTACCTGCCTTGGAAAACTGAGGCATTTCCTTATAATATTTAAAAATGTTTACACCCTTTTTTAAAGCCCAAAGCCCATTTATAGCTCTTTGAGGGTTTGATTGTTTTCAACACAAGTTTAAGTGTCTTTATGTTTTAAATATGCTCTTTGAATAAAATAAACCACTAACAAGGAGTAAATGGAGTGACTGGGTAAAGAAAGCTGATGTATGGTCATCTGTTTGGCTTCACTCTGCTCTTTGACTGGTGTGTATCATCTTTATTTCCAGGGAGGACGGCCATTAGCACTGGAGTGAGTGATGCTGTGAAGGTCAGGGTATGTTACATATGGCAGAAAATCACTGGCTGTATCTCTTCATACAACAGGTGGGTTATACTGAGTTCATGATATTTTTTTTGTATATACTGTAGGTATCATGTTGGATGTGCTGAAGAGATGAATGCAAATGTGTGCTGAGCAGCTGGGACGTCAGGATTAGGTAACACACAGCGTATTGGTTGTAGTCCAGTTATTCAATCTATTCTGGCCTTGTTCAATATGTGTACATATGCTGTCTGTGTCTTTCTCACACACACACACACACACACACACACAATTTTGCTGTAAGTTGATTGAAAAAAAGAGCTGCACAATCGTCTGTTTACTAGGTGAGACAGGAGATGAATGCAGTGTATCATGTATCATCACAGCAGCATAATATTTCTGGCTGAGTATAAAATAATATGTGAAGGCAGTTTTTGATACGTTAGCCGTCTTCAATGTAAAAAATTGGACTCTGAAATGGACATCTTTTGAGCTGCCTTGTATTAATCTAATAGTTCTCAGAATAACTTTGAACTTAGTCTATGTTGCCAGAGGTTAGATTGTTATAAAATCAAGTGTGTGGGAAAGATGTATGAATTTGTTTAAATTGCTTCAATATAACTTAATAAAGGAGATTGTGAGTGGTTTCCCTCTCAGCTTATATTGTAGCAATTAGCTGGAGGCTGATTGCTTAAGGAAAATGCTATTGTGATGAAAAGCACATTGTTGCACAAAGCGAACAGACAGAAATCAAGACAAGTACAAGAGCAGGAGAAATTATTTCCAGCATATCCAGAACTTTTTTTTTAGTTTCTCTGATGCAGTGAGATGAGGGCATAACTCGCCACAGATGATAAGACCCAATCTGATCTCCACTCCTAATTTCAAATAGTGCCCCACTACCCTACAGTGCCGCTGTACTCCTCGCATGTGTGCACAAGCCAAATCCTGCCCTACATTTCCTTTTGCACACTTGGTGTTGACTGTTGATGTCTATGTAATTATCAGCTCAGACAGCTGCCAACTGTAATACACACAGACACATCTTTTCTCCTCCTCACATCCTCCTCAGCTGACTTGAGGCTTATACTTTATGAAAGACTGAGTGTGCCCATTTATATGTTGTGACAGTTTTTTACTAAAATACATGTTATGCACCAGGGATACTTCTGCCATCACTCTTCACCAAGTTTCTGTATGTGGGCATCATACTGTCCCCTAAATTAACTGTTCACTACAAATACTTGTTGTATAGTCGAGGAAACTGTCCAACTGTGGAAATAAGCACAATTCATGTACACTGACAGATTAAAAGATGAGTCAATAATCCAGAGTCATCAATTTACAAAAAGTCAGCAAACACCCACTCTCAAAAATACAGAAATAACACCGATAGTGTACAGTTTAACATGTTTCACGTGAATACAGCCACAGTGGGTAGTTAACGTACCGTATTTTCCGGACTATTGAGCGCACCTGTCTATAAGCCGCTATTGGATTTATTCCAACAGTTTCATGTGGCTTTGACCGGGTCTGATGTGACGATGCTAAATGTATCAGCGGCACGGAGCTTACTAGCTTGTAAAAAGCTAACGAGCTTCGTGCCGCCAATACATGAGAAATGCTGGTGTTTAAGTTCAATGCATCGGAAAAAAGTAGCGGCTTATAGTCCGGAAAATACGGTACTTGGCTTACATGGCCCCACAGGCTAACAGGTCTTGGGACCTCGACCTATGTGACATTCAGAGCTTTATCTTCTCTAGGCACAAACCAGTGTGTTAATCACCAAGGAACCCCCCACATCTGTCACATCTGTGTGGATGCACAGACTGTTTACCAAAATAAAAGTAGGACAAAGGTTGAATAACAAGTTTAGAGAAATGCTAAAACCATTAAACTAGCACGACCACCTAAACACTATGATGGAAATGTTCTCAGTCTGTGGGTTCAAAAGCTGTAATGCTGTTGATAACAATGAATCCTTGTGTCAGCTACTTTTTGCAGCTTCACTGTTAATTAACTTGCGTGGAAATAAGTGCAAAATAGCAAAAATGACAAGCTGAAGTATTTCTTACTGTACTGTGCTCCGTTAAAATATCCTCACACACTGTTCTGCTTTTCAGCACTTTTCTTAGTCAGAGTGAGGAGCTTTTTTTTTCCCTGTGTATTTATGCACTTAATGACTGAAGTCAGGTATATATGTAGAACATGCTTCTGGGTCAAATGAGGGAAGTGGGACATGGGGACAGTGGGAAGCTGTGTGCTAACAGTGCAATACCAGAAGATCAGGAATCACATGTGTGTGACAGACACAGGGAACACACAGGAGGTTCAGCACATCATAGCACAGCTTTGTTGTAATGTCGCAGCCACAGAGGGACCTTTCGTGTGGCCTAGTGTGTGTTGCTCACACCTTCTGGGCTCTGTTGATGTGTTTGCCCTACATTCTGGTCACATGATCAGACCTCATACTGTGCCTGTCACACACACGCACACACACACACACACATATGTACAGGTTATATGTTTTGTGTTACATTGATTTATGAGTGCGCTCTGGATGATTTTAGACTGGAACCAGAGGGACTCATTGTTAGTGTGTGTGAGACAGAACCAGATGCAGCCTTGTTTAGCTTCATCGTAAGCCACCCTTGTTGCTCACTGCCGAGGTCATTATGAGAGCATCGCACATTCGCGCTGCTCATTGAGGAACTTCCACATGTCCTGTGCTGAGTCATGCACAGGCAGAGTGTGGCCGGGCACCCCCGTAGGCATCAGCTACTGGTTATCAGCTGTGGTTGTGACAGCGTGCCTCAGATTTACCACCAACACTAATGGATTCCATGCGGCTAACACACACATTTTCACTCATGCATTTATTCACAGCGAGTGATATATGGTACTTTTTGACACTCTTCACCTTTTTTGATGGGTACAGGCTGAGCTGCCGATCGGCCATTTGGTCAACACTTGTCCCCCTGACTGTAAATCTCAGCACTGGATGATGAATGAAGCTCTTTCCTGCTGGCACTGCTTCACACTATCTTATCATCTTTTTCATGCACACATCTGCCCAGACTTGCACAAGACAATAACACCGTGCAATATCCACTCTTCCCTTTTATTTGAATTTTTTTTAATCCATGGTTTCATTTCACACTAAGAGATATTAATCTAGTTTAAATACCCTTCAGCTAGTGTGATCCTTAGACACATTAAAAAAATTGTGCACGTAGTCTGGTCACTTCACTGGCTAATAACTGAGTGGAGAATTTCTGGTGTGATGAGAGAATTAAAATGATAATTATCTCCGTGCCTAAACTTGCAGTAAAAGCGTCATTAGAAAATGCTGTAAGGCTAGTTTCTGTGTGAACAAAGGGGTCGAGATGAACCAGGAACTCCTAATTGAAAAAAAGCTGCTAAACTATAATGCACTGAAACCAGGGCATTGCCAATTCAAAAGCACCGCAATGACATTTTACAGCCCTAAACAAATTTGCAGCTGTCAACAATAACAGCCTCATTCAGTTCTCATTAGTAGACTGATTCCTGAGCTTAAAGCCATCTTTCCTTAACAAATACCATGCTGCTGAGTGTCCGAGAAAAACCAAATCCTCTGTGAGTCTTTGATGGCAGCTTCTTGATTTGGGGGACAGTCCGTCTTTCTTTCAGGTTTGGTTTTAGATTTAGGAGACCCAGGGTGATTCAAATGGCCACTTTCTCCTCCTGTAGGCTGAGAGGGACGAGGGAGAATCTGTCTCTTTCTTGATTTTCTTCAACTGCCTTTGTCTGTGATCCCACTTTTCTCCTGGCTTGGGGTCTGTACTTTCTTCCACCTACATCTGTTTTTATCTTCCAACTTCTTTGAAGCCTTTGATGTGACAAACTTTTTGCTTTTCTTTCTCAGCATCATGCAAGGAACTCATTTTCTCTGCAGGGTCTGTACCTAATAAGTGTTACTTCACCAATTCTTGCTTGTCTGTGTATTCAATGTTTCTTTCTGCCTTTATCTTAAACATACATGTTGTTCCTCTTCTTCTTTTCCTTTCATTTTGTTCCACCGACAGCGAGCAACAATTATTTGCTGTTATTGTGTTAGATCCTCTCTTTCCTCAGAGCATTGTTATATTTCACAATACATGTTTGTTTTTTAGACACTCACCTGCAGATTCAACTTTTTACTTCTGGTTTGCTATAATTTTACACTCACTCTCAATGTAAATACTGGTTTCTAAGTACCGTATTTTCCGCACTATTAGCTCCACCTAAAAACCTTTAATTTTCTCAAAAACTGACAGTGCGCCTTATAATCCAATGCGCCTTATATATGGATCAATATTGGTTAATTGTGGCTACCTTAGTCAGGGGGTGTATATTGTGATTGCACTAATGTTTGATTTACCGTAGCGGTATCAGACTGTTTCTTTTACGTGTTTACTGAATCAGGGAAAAGTTCCCTCCACGTTTGTGATGCACTAACTATGTGATAAAAAGTTGCACTACCTGTTGTACCTTGCTGTTGGTAAAAGATAATACTACGTCACTGACGTTACCTCGGAGAAAAAAATAAAACAGCTGTTCATGTAGCTTTGAACTGTGACAAATGGAGGTGGAAATACATTGTTTTCAAAGAAGGTGGTGCAAATACCGGTAAGAGCTACTGGTACGTACGGTATCGTATTGTGAATGTACTAGCTTGTTTTGGAGTGAACGGAGTTGTCAGAACGTTGGTTTGTTTTCTATTAATAAAGTTTGACTGACTGATTTATCTGACTGTTTTGTTGACATCCCCTTTAGAGCCTTATATATGAAAACAGTTTTAAAATAGGCCATTCATTGAAGGTGCACCTTATAATCCGATGCGCCTTATAGTGCAGAAAATACAGTAGTACCTTTTCTCTGTTGAAACAAGGGTCTCCAACTTTTATGATCAAATGAGCTGTGTTTGGGCAACAAAAACCAAAAACAACAACAACAACCCCAAAACAATCTATCTGGAGCCGCAAAATGGTTTTCATTCTTAAATTGGCCTTTCAGCAACATTAATATTCATAAATGAGCATCATTAATCTGTTTTTGTCTGAATGGTCCCAGCAGCACCTTGTAGAGCAATGCAGAGTTTTACCACAGTATGTTTATGCTGTTTATGATCATTTGGTTCTTTAATAATCTCACATTTTGATGACCATAATACCATGTGTTTACACTTTTTTTGTTTGTTGAGGGATGCCATTACCAATAAAAAACAAAATAAAAGTCCACTGGCAACATATTTTGAGCCCTCCCCATTTTTTGCAACTGAGTAAAATGAAAAAGTTGCTTATTTTGAAATAATAAATAACACATGATGATTTAAATATATTAAAATTTTAAAAAGAAAGGAAAAAAGTTATATGTCCAGTTCAATATGAAGCAATTCTCCTCTTTTATAATCTGACATAATTTGATCAGGCTCAGACTTACTGTTTGATCTTTGATCTGATCTCTGTTTGTGATCTTCTCAGTATATCATCTGTTTTTATTCTCTGTTAATGTCTCGCTGCAGATGAGACATCAGCAGCAATGAAAGAAAACAAATCTGTGCACCATCAAAACTCTTTTTCTCTATTTGATGTTTATATTTATAATTGGAGAATGTATTAATAACTTTTGGTTCTTTGTTTTTATAATAGGCTCTGGCTGTATCATTTACTGTGCCTTGATGCGATTTCATTATGATTTGATAGATAGATAGATAGATAGATAGATAGATAGATAGATAGATAGATAGATAGATAGATAGATAGATAGATAGATTCAGGTCAGTTTTGCAACGCAGTGAGAGGTTGCTACGGTTACTCCTCTGGGCTACCACTGTGTCATGTAGAGGATGTCTGGTGTTACTCAGGATCTATGATGCTATACAAGTAAATTGAATTGAATATAACAATGAAACTAAAATGAAACTGAAATGTTGAAGATAATATTTATTTCCTGCTTGTCAAAGTGACAGGGAGCTGCTGGGGAGAGGTTAAAGAGTCACACACACTCTCAGGTTAATGATTCCTGGTCAACAGACAAGCAACTTACCTTCACTTATTAAGTAGATGTGGTCCAAATTAAACAACCTACTACACAAACCAAACTTTGTACAGACATCAAAAAGACACTAATTACTTTTTTACAGAAGACTGCACAAGAAGTTTTTCGCTGTTTAAACTCATTTCACATGAAGTATTTCTTTCATTATTCTGATTCTGTCACTTGCATTGAACAACTCTGGATGTGAACATACCCAGAACTGGATCAGTAAACCCAAAGTTAACTCAGCCCAATGATAACCAGCTTCAGTGATTCAGTAGTGCACATTTAATTAATTCCATAAATGACCACAAATAAAAAAACTTGTAATTTGCCGTAATCCAGTTTCAGGCCAAACAACTGAAACAAAAAGGTGCTGAGCACAGGAAGGCAAAGTGTGTTCTAGTGTCTGTCTGTGTTTCCTCTGTCCCTGGAGACACCGGAGCAGGTGCTGGATCCTATTTGTTATTCAGCTTCACTGAAATGCCTCCATGTTTGTATTTGGTCTCTTCAATAAACAGTACTATGGTTTCTACATACAGTTACCTTCTGAATACAAACAAGGCCAATTGTTTCTAAGTGGGATTAGTTTTCGACACAGCACCATGGGACATGTCACAATTACCAGATAAGGTCACATTAGTATAATCTATATATTAATTGGCTGATTAATCTGATTATCACAGAGCAGAGGAGTAGGTGTCAACAGGAGAGGAGAACGATGGAGGGCATGACAAAAAAAGCTAAACAAGGTTACATCCACTTAAGCTTGGGTTATACTCTTTTTTAAGGTTATTTTTTCTGCATTTTAGGGATTTGTTAGAAAGGTGACAGTGGAGGGAGAGAGACAGGAAACACTGGGTGATGGAGATGGGAGGGACATGCAACACGTCCCTGACTGGTCCAGGTACAGGACATTGTGATGATGTGGCGGGCTTGGTAACCATTAGCAACAGGTGCTCCAATACACTTGTTTTGAATAAAGGTTATTCTATGATCTCAGAGAAAACATGTGGGCTTATGGTTGACCCCAAACTAACTACACTGACACAGGTGTTTTTCAGTGAAGAAATTCTCCATCATAACAACTACAACTCTCACCCCATGAGCTGTTAGACGTTACATTTCTCTCCCTCTACTTGCAGCTGCTATTTATTTTTGTGGATCATATATTTATTTTAATTATGTGAGTTGTGAAATTGTGTTTTATCCGCAGCGAGGCTCACTGGATGATCTGGATTTCTCGCCCACTTCAGGAGACTCAGGCATGTTGTGACTCCTGTGATGCTGCTCTCGCTCTGAAGCCTGGGCACTGCTGATGAACACAATTATAAAATGGGAAAGCAAATCCTGAGGCTTCCCAAGGAATAATTTACTTCTACCAACACTGTCTCCTTGGGAGCTATTTGACTGTGTTTTTGGTGTTATGTGAGGTGGTGGTTTCTATGTTAAAACTAATGGCTCTGAGCAAGAACAAATGTGGGCCTTGGGTCCTAATCCCCACCGCTAACAGAGGAGCTGTCTCCAAATATTGAATATATTTAGCTTTGTACTTGCCACAACTCTGCCCCTTAAGGCTCTCTCTCTCTCTGTGTTTTGAGCAGTGAATGGTAATAATTACTCCAACCATATGTGAGCTTGAGTATCTGCATTAGCAGTGCAGTATCACTACTTTTCCTATAGACTTTTTTGAGCAGGATGGTACATTTACAGAAGCTGTGAAAAATGCTTTTAGCAGGATGAATCTTAAAGGTCAGGCTGATTATTTTAAACCTGCAAGCTGCAAGCTATGCCGAGGTGGTGAGGTGAGCAAGCTAGAGAGAGAGCGAGGGAAGACACTTATATTTTTATTGCTACAGATTCACCCTCAGCAGCGTGTAAGATTTGCTCTTTGATCTAAATCGCTGTTTACAATATAACTTGTAATCAAAATGTTTTGTATGGCCCATCCTGTTCTGCAGCCACTCATCATGACCATCCAGTCTGAACCAGCAGCCTCTGAAGGTGTGTGCTGGGGAGTATCTTAAAAAAGCAGCAGGGGAGGGACCATAAACTGCTCAAATTGTACTTGATTGAACAAGGTCAAGAACAGGAACAAACACTGGAATTGCTTTTGAAAACAAGGCAATTGTCACAATTTTCAGAAAAGGGGCCCAAGAGCACAACACAGACGGCTTATATCAAAGCAAACACTCTGTACTTTGAACACAACAAAGTACAAAGGAACAGGTTGAGGCAAAATCCAAAATCGCAATCAAAACACGATCAGGATGAAAACAGCAGGCGAGTGCTGAAAAGCTGAGGCACATTTTACAAAGACAGACAGATGAGCAGTGGTGAGCTGGGGGTATGCTGCAGAGTAGATTAATGAAGTGGCTGTAGGTGAGCAGTGAGGTGGGGGAAATCAGGTGCTGCAAGTCTGAAGAAACCAGACTGAATAAATACCTGAATGTATGGACAGAAAGAAAAAAAAAAAAAACTGACACTAATACACCCAAGGAACTTATTATTGAAGACCAGAGGATGGACTCAGGTCTGTGAAACCTCCCACAAAATCAGCAAATGTTTTACTAAGAGAGTTTTACTATTTCACCACAAGAGGGCGACAATATTCAGTCAGTAGCATCAGTACAGCTGAATTATGCCTTGGTGGAGGTTTGTGATCTCTGAATCCTTTCTATTTTATTTACATAATGCTTTTTAAGGAATCCCATTTTACAAAGCAGTGTAGAGAGTTAACATTACTTGCTGTTGTTTATTATCGGAGCAAGCAGCTATACTACCTGTTGAAAAGTTAACATAACTGTTTAACTTGTGACTGTTTCTGATCCCTGCCAAAACAAGTTGTTTCATTTCAAGAGGTAATCCTTATGAATACACTTCTACACTGTGAGAAGTGTGGGGCTGTCTACATTGTCTTTTAATTTTCTGCCGTATTGTGAGTTCCCACTCACAGTTGTATTATTTTTATTTTTTTTAAATCAAGCTCTGGCTCCATACCTTTGCAAAGTGCTTGGTGAAGAGCAGTGTCATCATTTCAGTTGACAGCCACTTTTAATTCTTTCCTGAATGCACTGAGCAGTTTGACTAATTCCTCATCCAATATTGTTCCTGGTGCTGAAAGAGAAAATCCTCCAGTGCATCCCCTTCCTATGGGAAACAAAGGCAAACTGTTGAGCTGCTTTAGCTGCACTGATTGCATTGATGTTAATTCATCCAGTTCAATAAAGAACAGTCAGCAGGAACATAATGTGAGACTGAATGTCCACTGAAAGTTCTCCAACTCTTCTCCTTATTGTGTCATTTGAAAAAGCACAACCTTGCAATCACAGCTGCAGCTGGTATGAGGTCTTATCCAGTTTTATGTGACCTCTTCCTTCCTTTGTTACTTTCCACTGAGCCCCCATGTAAGACCACTATGCTTTGCCCAAACCCAGTGCCAGGTAAACCATGAACTTATTCTGGCAGATGCATTTTTCATCCTTCGGTCAGAAAAACTCTTTGGATTGACGTGTATGAGAGTGTTGTCAGAGGGAGCCTAGCTGGCTGTGTGGCTTTGTTAGCAACTAAAGACAACTCACACATCAACATTCAGAGTAGGTAGTTAGCCAACATGTTGTGAAGTGACTGGCATTAGCAGTCATGTGATTACATCTTCAGTGGTGACATTGTTAATCAGTCAGTCATTTTCTATACCTGCTTATTCCACACTTGGGTCGCAGGGGTCTGCTGGAGCCTATCCCAGCTGTCATTGGGCACGAGGCAGGGTACACCCTGGACAGGTTGCTCCCACTCACACCCATGGTCAATTTTAGTTTGATCAATTCAATACAACCACACACGTTTCCAGCTGTTCATTCTCCACTCTCACCTTATCTCTTTGAATGAGTATGCTTTTGCATGTGTGTCTTTAAAGGTCATGAGAGGAGAAAAAAAGTTGTGAAGTAATGACGGCTCAGTCTCATAGTCTCACCGGACTGCAGGTCCTATATGAGTAATAGTTTTTTTTTTTTTTTGCTTAGAAGATACTGCAGCATGGCTGCTTGGCTTTTATGTAAAGGGCGTGCTGTGACAGTGGTGTTGGGCTCTTTGTTATTCAAAGTCTAGGACAGGGACACGCTACAAAAGCTCAGGCAGGCAAACAGCAGGCACTGTGGTTAAGGTTTTACCCCCTGAGTCCTGACTTATATCTCCCAGTGGATCCAGTGGATAAAAGGGTTGAAACAGTCTCATTCTTGTGGACTATGATCTGTTTTTGCTTTTGTATTGTTTCTTAATGAAGCTCTCCAGAACAGAAAATGGAAAATGGCCTGTACTGTGGGTTTTTTTTCAGTGTGGAGGAGCGAATAAAGCACAGGGACACTAGCAAGCGGATAGCAGAACACACACACACACACACACACACAAAGAAAAAAAAGAAAACATTGGACA
>OOFC01049069.1:9085-22438 GCA_900323345.1 Pseudochromis fuscus
CACACACAAAATTTGTTTGAGAAATGTTGTAGTTTTCATTTACCGTATACACTGTAATACTCTGTTGTAGCCCTGTATTTATTTACTAAATACAGGGTGACCCAAAAAAAAGGGAATTTCTGAAGTGCATATTGGTAAACCTGCAAGTGGCACCACTGCGAGACAAAAATGAAAATTCCCTCATTGTTTCTTAAATGGCATCTTTTAAGGTTTCAATTACTATGAATAAAATATTTTTCTTCCATTACTCTTTGTTCTATTGGATTGTTAAAAGATTCCCATTTTTTTTTGTGATTGTTGAAGCTGCTCTTCCTCCCTGTTCCCTGTGAAAACCATGTTTTTGTGCTGCTTTTTAAACTGGGTCGTGCTTGGACGTTGCTGGAGCTCCACACTCGATCTGTTCACAACTTCACTGCACATATTGAAACACAGAAAGTTTTTAGGGTTGTATGTACATGTAATTGCTTGAAACTGAATTGTAACCCCCATCTCTGTTAAAAAACCCTTTTTGAATATTTCCAGGAAGTAGGTTGTTTAATGCTTTGTTGATTATTGGTGATGGTGGAACAAGCTAAAGAAAGAATTAAAGAGAAGCACAAATGTTCATTCCTTTAAAAAAGTTACAAACATTCAGTGTTCTGTAAATATGAGGAAGAGGAGCAGTCAAAGTAAAATATATTTCTTATGTTGGGGATGCATTGTGTGCTCGGTTATGTTTGTGTTTTTGGGATATTGTGACTGCAAGGAAATTGTTGCTAAAATGCAATGGGAGTAGGTTTCTATACGTCTTCGACTTCAACCTGCTCCTTTTCAAGTAGCATATTTTTTGTTGTTTCTTTTTATGAAATATTCTGTTTTTATTTGGATATTCGAAATAAAAATTCATTCATTCATTCATTCATTCATATTCCTTGTTCATAGATACAGTAAGTCATGAGACTTCTTTGGTTTAATCCTTGCCAGGGTAGCAGCTTATAAAACATAATATACAAGCATTCTTTGAAATGTGATTGATGAACATGTAAATACATAATAAAATGTTGTCTTTAAATATTTTGGAAACGGCCAATCATCAGTTTCATCTTTTCTTTCCCAGTATGTAGGATTTAGCCAATTTTATCTCAGAAGGACAGTTTACAAAAATGTGTACAGCAGTGAAATTAACCATCACACATGATCCAAATCCTTCTCCACACTCACTGCCAAATACCCAGGTCCAACACATGCTTGAATAGATGGCAACTTTAATTTTGTGCTTTTTTTTTGATACCTCCCAGTGTGGCCACCTTTGATGTTTCTCCCCAGAGACCACGAACTGCAGCAGCACAAAACCCACAGCTGACTGTGCTGCTGCCGGCGGGATAAAAGACTTAATAACACCGACATCGATCTCTTCTGGTACTAATCCCTACAGCATCAGCTCATCTGCCAATATGTCAACGATTAAGCTGAACTAATGTGGAATATAAACTGCAGAAAAACAAAGTTAGAGGGCAGACAGAGGAGTAAAAGCTCTGTCCTGAGGGAGAGTTTGTGTAATAAAAGAGTTGTGACAAAATGTCTTCAGCAACAACAAAAAAAGGAGAGCAGTGACGCCTGTAAAAAAAAAAAAACTGTGAAAAGCAGATTTCTTTTAGAGACTAAAACATGTTTTTTGCAAGTCAGGAAGTTTAAGAAGATGGAAAGAGTCATGCAGACTTGAACAGAGAGAAAGAAGGCATAAAAAAATATTGTACATGACACATTTTTGTATTTCATAGTCCTAACACTTACTGGCTGCAATGTTGATGGTGAGGAAGAAGCAGTAGACAGTGCCTGCACAGACAATATAGTAAAAAGCACAGCGCTCATGTGCAGCAAATTAAATGTAGCTACCAGGTCTCACAAGTGACACCGATGCAGTGCAAAAAAGTGCAATACCACCAAGGGCCACTAGGTGCTGGCTCCAATTGACTTCAATTCAAAAATGTTCAATCCTAAAATATTCAGTCAATACATTTTTTCCACAAGTCATCCTGATGTCATTAGTTAAGTCAGTGCTTCTCCTCAGAGATCTGGTCCATCTGAAAATCATTTCATCATCAAGGAGATATCAGGTCTAAGATTTAGGGGCGTGGTTAGTTTGATTGACAGCTCTGGTCTCCAGTGATTTACAGGTGGTTTGGAGGCTCTTTTACCAGTGAACTCCAGTTTCATCCACATTGGACAGTGTCCTCAGGTTCAGGGGTCAGACCCGCCTCCTCACTCCTACCCTCATATCCAAATATGGTCACTTCTGGCTCCAACAAATACAACATGGCCACATTTAAATGCCAAAGTTCTGGCTTTAATATGCGAGTCCACAATATAACGGGTAGCATCACAGTGATGGCCATCTCCTATATACAGTCTGTGGTTGGCTCTTAGCTCATATGGACTGAATTAGGAGGGTGGACAAATGACGAATGACATCAGTCAGTAATCTGTGAGATCTGCTAAAAAACTAAGGAGGATTTAGATTTTACCAAACATTCACAGACAGGTCTCACTCCATTGCCCAGGCCACACACACATGCTTGTATCAGTAAATCCAAAGCTATTTAAACAAGCTAATTAATTATGCAATTAAGGCAAATTGGATCCTGTAACACAGTTTTAGTTTCAGTGTCACCTCACTGGTGTTGCTAGTTTGTCATAAAATAACATTATTATTGTTGTTATTATAATGGTAATGATAAACCCCTTGTACAGAACTTTACAAAATGCTTTCAACATAAATACACTCTGCAACTAAGAAAGTTTAATCCAAAGCCATTGATGTCAGCTTGTTTGATTCCTAACAGAAGACTACAATGATGAAGCCCTTGTTAACGAGCCTCTATCTCCAGTCTGACCCTGGGAACAGAGCATCAGCTGGCCTGTAGATCTGAGAGTATGAACAGGGGTGTCAGGGGTAACAAGGTTGATAATGTAGTATGAGCCAAGGCCGCTGAGTAGTTTAAAAACAAGCAATAAAAATTTAAAATCAATCCTGAACACCTCAGGTAACCAGGGCAGTGGTGGAGGAGCAGGAAAAATAAGCTTCAGGGTCTTGTAGAAACCCTTGCTGCAGCATCCTGTACAACATGGAGCCAAATGATGGATTTCAAAGGTAGTTACAATAATTTATATGGCTGCAGACAAAAGCAGAAATGAGCAATACTTGTGATTTGACTGATAGCTGATAGGTTGATGTATTGATTACTCATGAGGGCACAGCAACACTCAAGAAGCTAAAGTCTGGTTTACAGAAGTCTTTTGTGATTGTGGCCCGAACATCATCTTTCACTTACGACCTTGTTCAGGATTAGGAAGTTACAACACATGCAGGACCTCTACAGGCAGTGAGAGAGATAACTGTGGAGAAATCTGTCTACGTAGAGGAGAAATAAATGGGTATTTACACCATAACAATGGACAGGATGTCAAAGCTGTGTTCACACCAAATGCAAAGTGTTTTTTGGGGTCATAATACTTGTGCAAACAGGGCCACTGGACTGATTTTGGCATATGCTAATATAGCCCAAACAGCCCATTGGAGTACTCAATCCGGAAACCACACTGACTACCATGTAGAAGTCCCAGAAACAGTAAAAATCGCTTGGCTGACCTCTCTCCAAACCCTCTCCTTCTTGGTTTTATCGTTGTGTCATAAAGCTCTGGATGGCCACAAACTATGAAGATAACCTTGTCCTCCATGCCTCCTGCTCGGGGACCCTGGGGAATCCCAATGCTGATTGGTTTTTGCAAAACCGTGTGACGCAAATTTTTCGCTCTAGTTAAAACTTTCACAAATTTACGCAAATTAAAATCACTTTGCATCGCCCAGCATGATTTTGCATCTGCTCACAGTTTAACCCTTTAACTCCGAGCGTATCGTCAGCGATACATGCGTATTTGGATTAGACTATTTTGTGTAATGCTCGGGTAACATGATATGTCATAATGTCTATATGGTGTGTATGACTTTGTGAATGTTTTACATCCTAAATAAATTCAACTCCTTGTAAATGAAATAATTTTGCTTTTCCTATCTACACTTGATTTTTATGTTGCTGGACTCTAGACAAGCTGGGTGATATTTTATGGCGTATTTACACTGGTACCTACTCGCTTCGCTTCATTTTGGTTTTGGCGCATTTACACTGGCAAAAAAGTCCCTGGAAATTGGTACCTGGTACAACTTTTCATACCTCCTCCTACCTACTAAAATCTTATTGGTTGGGATCGTCACTGCGTCCTTACGTCATCACTGTGCTGCACTTAATCTGTCCCTGCAAACATGCGGGCATTTTTAAATCTTCGGCAACTTGTGCAGACGTGTTGAAATAACAACAAGAGAAATGGACTCAGGACGAGGTGCAAACCTTTCTGTCATTAGTCGCCAATGAGAAAATTCAGCAGGAGCTGGACGGAGCGGTCAGAAACGAAAGAATCGCATAAAAGATGACGTCACAAATGACGGCCAGCTACACGGAGGAGGGACTATCCTCGGTAATGTAAATGCAACCAAGGGGCCGATCCCGAGCGATCCGAGGTGAAGCGAAGCGAGTAGGTACCAGTGTAAATGCGCCATTAGTTTCAGTTTGTTTGAACTGATAAACTGACCTAATCTTACTGCTACTCAAACACAAAGTAACACCACAGCTTTATCTCGCACTCAAAAGGAGGATAGCTTCACATTTTTTAAACTTGGTCTAATGGGTTCTTCTCCAATGAGCTAAACTCATGAAATGAAGGTCAGATCACATAGTATAATTATCTATCTGCACATGCAAGATTGTTATTTGCTTGATATTAAGATTCAAAGTAATTTTATGTAAGCAGAGCCACAAAGTCAAAGTGTTAGTGCCAACATCGACCATGTTGTCTGTAATTCCCAGCAGCAGATGTAGCAGTGAGCTGTACAATTCTTTGAGGCGGTGTAATCTTGTGGGATGTGATGGTGTTAAATGGACTCTGGCCCGAGCCTAAAGACTTCCTCCAAGAGCTCCTGCTGAGCTGCTGACACTCCAAGATGTTGGCAAGCACTGACCTGGAAAAGCCCTAAACCACCACATCCACAGTGGGAGCTCAGTAAGTACTGCAACTTCTGCATGAAGTGACAAGTGTGCCGTGCCACTTCCATCCATTCTGCCAGCGTGACCTCGCACGTATATGCCAGCATTCATGGCGAGACTGCATTCATCAAAAAGAATTGCTGTGGGATATATGCTTTTATAGCGCAAATGCAGACAGAGCTTGAAAGTCTAGAGCGTGAAGGTGAAAGAAGAACAGTTTTAGTTACTTCTTTCTCTTCAATATTCAGTTATCAGAAGAAAACTAATTTTGCAGCACTGAGAGATCTGAAGTAGAATAACATGACTATTACATTTATTAATCTATATAAAAATTACAGCTCTCAGTGAATCTGAATATGAATCTCCAACTGTTAACTTGCAGAAGTAATTATACCTTAATTCTTTTATTGTGCAAGTCTCTTATTAAACCTCACCTTCATAAGATATCAAATATAAATGGCTGTCTGCTTGTTGATGATGATGAATACCATTTTTCCTTAGATAGGGAGGAACTGATTCAGTTTTTTTTCCCAAATTAAAAGCTCTGAAAAAACTCATGTGCAAAGCACAAAAAACATCAAGTTCGTTGTTAGCCAGAGGACATGTGTACGAAGTTTTTGCCATTGTCAGGAGTGATTTCTGATATCTGTCCTTACGATGGGATAACACGTTGGAAATTATAGAAGCAATGATCAGCTTACTGTTAATCACACACTACAGGATAGTAATAAGATTGTGTCCGGCAGACCACCTCATATGATCTCACGTCACATGATAACATGTGAGTAGCCATTGTAAACAATGGATCTGTTTAAAACTGCTCTGCATCGAGACGAGGAGAAAACCCAAGTGGTTGGCGAGATGAAGTGAACATTTGTCTTCTTCAGCGCAACCTTTGGTGAGTCATTTGTACTAATGTACACTTTTGATAGCTGCCGACAGCATGCTAGCTAACGTTAGCTTTCGGTCATGTCTTCACGCCTTCTCGGGTATTGTGGTCTCTTGAGATCTGGTGTCCCTGTCAAGTGTAAAGGGGACGCCGGGAATCTTGCGTATTCCTCCAAGCGTTTTCCTTCTCTTTTTAAAATCTTAAATATCAAACATGTTTGATGTTATCGGGACGTCCTGATTCCTCTGCGAGAAGTTCGGAAGTTCTAAGATTTGTTCCTCACACTACAGGATAGCCCTGCCCCCGCACCTGATCCTCAGAAGGGGCAAATGGTAGCGTTATTAAGACCGTACCAACCAAGACCAAGACATTATCAAGACTAGAGAGCATCGAGACCAAGACCAAGACATTTGGAGGTCGAGACCGAGACAAGACCAAGTTACTAAGTTACATTACCTGTTACATAAATGCAACAGCAACAAAAACTAATTTTCGTAGCATCTCTAGTCATCTTCATCCACTCTTTGTGTACAGGGGGTATGTCACACTGGGTGTCACAAAGACCACCACCCTATCCAAGACCGAGACAAGACCGAGTAAGAATGCCTTCGATTCTGAGATGAGACCAAGACCCTTAAAAAGTGGTCTCAAGACCAATCTTGAGACCAAGACCAATCTCGAGTACTACAACACTAGCAAATGGGACCTCTTCTCCTGTAGTGCGACCCAGGCTTTAGAGACCTTGCTTAAATATGAGGCTGCATTTTACTGTTTGGCCTCAAAAATCCTGCACAACCAACAATGAAAGTAAACTGTTCAAACTTTCTAATTAGGGCAATATTTGCAGATATTTTACACGTCTATCCATGGATGTGTAATTCTGCATGCACAGGTAGGACTGGAAGTTTCACTATTTAACACTCCATCAAACACAGTGTTTGATGTACAAGATGAAAAAACCTGCCTCTACATCTCCTTAAAGCCAGCAACACATTCATGGACAGAACTGATACAAAAGCGAGGAACACAAACAAAGCTTCAGAGACTAAACTGTTTACCAGAGGAGAGAGAACAAACATAAAAGAGTAAACAGTGATATTGAGAGTTGTATTATTTTCTCTGAAGTTTGGCAACTGCAATAAAAGTTTGATCTGTGCTTTATCTTTCTTGATCTCCTCTTCGTTCTCCATCTTTTTCTTCTCACCGCAGAAGCAGCAACTCTTTTTTTTTTTTACTGCTGCTACAAATTATATCTCTGTATACAGAGTGCCACTTCAATAAAGCTGTTTATTGCTTTTCTGGATTTATACTCAACCTTCACCCGTTAGTCTTTTAAATATTGATTATCTTATGGTGCCCTTTAATACCAGGTGTGTAGAGTCCTCATCATTATTACAGAAGCGCTCCACAATTCTTTTATTGATATTAGATTTTTCTTTTTGTACATTATCTCTCAGTATGTTTTTTACCATTTTTATTCATGCACTGTTGTTTTTGTAGTTAGGAATGAATTATGAAATAGTTATACCATAAACTATTAGCTCTCCTGCCCATATTCAATAGTCTTTAGAGCCTCTTTCTGCATTCGAAACACTGCAGGCTTCACGGTGTGGTATGGGCCTCCTTCGTAAAGACGTGTTTTTCTCTGATTTCCCTAGAGGGCTCTGTTGCATAATGTAAACTGCTGCTTGGTGAAAAAGTGTGAAAGCCTTCATAGTTATGGTGTTGTTTGTGTGAAGCTGTTGTGCCTTTTTTGAATCTTTCCAAATGAAGGTGTGAGTAGTGATCAGTGCTAAATAACGAGCAGTGTGTGACTTTTGGTTTCATCAAAAATCGTCCACAAAGAAGAAAACTTGTCCCATTTTTTTGGCAAAGATGTTTTTTTCCCTCCTGTAATAATCACCAGAGATCATCTACACACACAAACAGCTTTTTGTTATTCTTGTAATATTACATTATATACTGTGGCAATGGTAGATGTAAAGTGGGTCCTGCACGGATCAGGCCTGTTTTCTTGAACATCCCACAGATGCTTGAGAGCTAAAGGGGTCACCACCTTGAACTGGTCATGTTGCTCAATCTGCTGCTGAAGGGTGTCGACATTGTGGCTTGAAGGATTGTACCATTGTCATCACACAGCTTGATTTCCGTGAAGGCCTGTACAAGGTTTGCAGCAATGTGTAAGAAGCTGCTACGTGTCAAACTAACATCCACATGAATGCAGGACCCAAGGTTTCCCACCAGAGCATCACACCACCTCCACCGACTCGAGTTATTCCCACAATGCATCCTGCTGCTATCTCTTACCAGCAAAAGAAAACGTGATTTATCAGACCAAGCCACCTTCTTTCATTACTCCCTGGTCCAGTTTGGATGGGGGGGTGGACCAGGGGTCAGCATGGACACTGATCACATTTCTATCACAGCCTGTATTAAGGTTTCTGTGCTACAGTAGCTCTTCTGTGGGATCAGACCACAAACCAGGAACATCCACCATGATGGAGACGCTCTGACCGTCACAGTCACTCCTGCTGATTCCTGCTTCCAACAGGAACTAACTGTTCACATCTGGTCTAAAACATCCCAACCTGTGACGGGAGCAACTGTAAATCAGTGTTAGTCACCAGTGGTTTTAATGTTGTGGCTGAACAGTGTATTTGTCAAAGGCCCTTTGAAAAAGGTGGACATTAAAAAGAGTCCTTAGCTTTTTGTAACATTTATATTTGAACTCATACATAAAAAGGAGAGCACTATATACTTCATATTCCTTAATCAGCCAGTGTTGGTCACATGGGAGCTGGATCTCCTCATAACATCTGGGCACATCTCAATTATCAATTATTATACAAGGAGATAATCAACTTCATCTACATGCAGAGTTTCAGGTACACCTGCAAAACCTAAAACAGTCAAAATAATTCATTAATAAATCCTACCTTCAAGGTTACAACTAAAAACCTTTAGTACACACCGACAGCTGTTTCCTCTGTTTAGTCCCTCCCATTTCAATAAATGAAAATAGCAAAAAAACTTGTATGTTTCAACACCACCACAAATGGCACCAACCAGAATGATGACTGATGACCTCAGTCAGTCATCACAGCCTTCAGGAAGTGAGACTCGTGCTGTGTTAGATGACATCAGCTTCAGGTTGGAGCCTTGATGAACTGGCCACATTCACTGTGAACACTGAGACCAGTCAGTCATTGTTCAATCACTTCAAATTCACACTGATACCAACTGTTACTGATGTTCCCAACACTGTTCTCAATATTGATCCTCCTGCAGTTTTTCCCTCCGGTACGTTTCTCTGGTCAACGTTGAAATTCTCCAAACTACTGTTTAAACCTCCACATGATCACATGCACTTCATGTAAGACTAAGGCTGCGACTAACAACTATTCTGATTAATCATCAGTTATTAAAATGATTAATCAACTAATCGGGTAATGAATCACACAATTATTTTGCTATCAGCATTTAAATTTTGCACGAGGTTGTTTAAATTGTGGGCTAATTAATAATAAAGACAAGAAAGATGGATACTTCATTCAGAAATCCATATTTTATTCTACTTTGCTGCTGATATCAGCTGCTGCTGATACACAAAGTAAATAAATAATCTCACATTTCTTTCCCAAGGACAAGCACAGTGTTCAATATTGATATACACTATGAATAAATAAAATGTGGGATAGTTTTCTGAACAAAAACAGGCAAGTAATCCTTTTTTTACTGTATTTAGCATCAGCACCACTGTGTTGTTTACATGCTGCTGAATGATATTGTACAACTCTGAGCAGAGATAGGAAGGAAGGGAGATGTCTCACTCCTAGTCAGAAATGTTGACTAATGGTTGTACCACTATGTAAGACATTTCTCCTTCTGAATGACTTTCAAATCACTGACACAAGGGTGACATAGTCTTACATGAATCCTGAATATGAGTATTTGAATATACGCTGCTAGAACACCTTGATATCCCTCCATATAAATTGAATGAATGGATGAATTGCTCTCAGGTTAATCTTGACTTTCAGTAATAAATGAACCAATGATCAATCAGTTCTTTGCTCCTTCTAATTAGGGCAAAGAAAAGGATGTTTTCTGTGGTTTGTTGTGCTAATAAACAGCCTTTTGCGTTTTTCTACCCTGAAATACTCTGACAACACAAGCACAAATGTGAATGCTGTTCGATCTCTTGCAATATTTGCCTTGATATTGACACATGCCCATAGACTGTATACAGAATGGAGGGAGCTAACATGACATCGCCCATTAGTTTGTGGACTAGCAAGTGAGACCAGACCTGTCAATCAAACTTTTGGTTTCATCAAAAATCATCCACAAAGAAGAAAACTTGTCCCATTTTTTTGGCAAATATGTTTTTTTTCCCTCCTGTAATATCACCAGAGATCATCTACACACACAAACAGCTTTTTGTGGACATTGTGGCTGGAAGGATTGTACTATTGTCATCACACAGCTTGGTTTCCATGAAGGCCTGTACAAGGTTTGCAGCAATGTGTAAGAAGCTGCTATGTGTCAAACTAACATCCACATGAATGCAGGACCCAAGGTTTCCCACCAGAGCATCACACCACCTCCACCGACTCGAGTTATTCCCACAAAGCATCCTGCTGCTATCTCTTACCAACATACACAGCACCCGGCCGTCTGTATGTTTTGATGGGAAGGGCCTAATATACAGCCTAATATCTTGATTTTCAGATAGATCACCACATTTTTATTCAAATTGTCCATTTTTGAATCAAAGTCAACTGGAGCCAGAAGTGGTTTTATGGATCTGGTCGATGAGCATCAATGGAGACCAGACCTGTCAATCAAACTAACCACGCCCCTAAATCTTCCTCTTTTTACACCTATTATCTCCTTAATGATGAAATGATTTTCAGGGGGGACCATCAGATCTTTGAGAAGAAGAGCTGACTTAACTTATGACATCAGAGCGACTTGTGGAAAAAATGTATTGACTGAATATTTCAGGATTGAAAACGACCATTTTTGAATTGTCAGCTGCAGTTTTTTGGATCCAACATCTCACAACCTTAGTCATAGTTTACGTTGGGAAAGCAGAGCAACATTACCGTCATTTTAACACCACTGACATGTTAACTTCATACATATATATTTTTTTTTTTTTCCTTGGAGAGATAAACTAAAGATTTTGAGCTAGTGATGAGTTTTTGCAGGTTAGCCACTGTGTGATGCTGTCTGTGCTAATGGTCCTGAGTAATCCATTTGCTCTTTTGTCAAATTTGAGCACCTGAGAAAAACTATTCGATTGCTTAACAACCTTGAAGCTTTCTTCCCAAGAAGTATCTGAGTCATCAGCGGGGATGCTAAATAATAACCCAATACCAATAAAAAGAGAGCAGCTCTTACCGTGACAATGAGCAAGATTCCTTTGAGAAGGGTGAGCAGTGATGTGATTGGCTGTATGGCGGCGTGGGCTAGTATGATCGCAAGAGTTAGAGTCCAGGTGAAGGCTGGGATCACGTAGATGTGGCTGTGGAGAAACAAGAGCACACGGTTACCGATGTTACATTTCTACAGTGATTGACTGTTTCAAATTGTTTCTTCATTTTCGTTCAACATATCCGTCATTTGCATATTCCTCATCAACAACCTGCAGACATTAGCTGCCTGGTAATGAAGCACAACGCTCTGCATTCTTAATCCAGATGTGAGAAACAAAGTGGAACACTGTGTGACCTTGGCGAGGTCCAACGTACGCCCACCGTCCCCAGCCAACACCTGTCTGCTGGTTACATTCAACCACTTTTCAACATCTGGTGTGTTAACTGCGAGGCTAACACAGTAAAACACCTGTTGCGTAGTTGTAACATGGAAAACAAGACTGGAATATTGATGTATTCTCACAGGTAAAGAACCAACAGGTTTGTGATGCCTCAATATGTCCAACTGCTCGTTAGATCTAATCAGCCAATCACGTGGCAGAGACTGGAGAGGAAGGTGATTGAACTGACTTTGAATGTAGCTTGATTTGAGCATTTCAGAAACTACTGGGATTTTCACCACAACCATCGCTAGTGTATACAAACTAAAAAAAGAAATCCAGTGACTCAAATAACTACTCATCACAACAGAAGTCAGCAGAATAGCAACAGAGGTTCACAGCAGCAGAGATCACAGATCGTACATTAAAAATGGAAATTTGAGCATCACCATGTTGAGGCCTGTCCAGTGTGTATGAGACAGGAGTCCACCAGTGCATGAGCCTCCAAACCAGCTGTAAATCACTGGAGACCAGAGTCCTACACATCCCTAAAACCTCCTCTTTTCAAGCTTAGCATCTCCTTAATGATGAAATGATTTTCAGATGGACCACCTGGTCACTGAGGAGGAGGAGGAGCTGAGTTTAACTGATGACATCAGAATGACTCGTGGAGAAATATATTTCATGATTGAAAATGACCATATTTCAGTGGAAGTCAATTCGAGTTTTTTGGTCAGCATCTAGTGGCCACAGGGGATATTGTTTTTCACTTCTGCATCAGCTTCACTTTGGAGACCTGATGGTTTCATCAGTCAGACAGTGAATTACTAACAACCACACATTAGAAACATTCAGCTATGGATCCCGGGAATATCTCAGTAATACACAGCTGTGATCAGGTGGTGGTGAGACTGAATGTGGAGCACAACAAACCAGATGTTTCTGTGTTTGTTTTTTAGTGTTGATATATCCTGCAGATGCAATAATAAAAAAATATGTGTTTCTGACTTTTGAAAAAACAGGTGAATCTCATGAAATAAACAAAAGAAAACAGGAAAGGGCAAATTCAAGTTTGGTTGAGAATAATTTTTAGAAACCTATAATAATTACAATTATTTACACTTAGTGTAACAGTCACAACGTTGCAGTCATGTGATCAACATTTTGAATTGTTTTCACAACTGTTACATGAACTAGTTTCTACAACAGCTTCAATGTTCAACTATCAGTAATAATTACAGCTAATGAGTATTTTTATACAAATTTAAAATATTAAAAATAAGCAATTATTTAAAAAGACGACTGTGTTCATTCTTGGGAGCACGATGAAGTTCATCTGTAGAGATGAGGGTGAGCTTGTTTTCATCTTAATTAAACCCCTGAGATTCAGCTGATATTTAAAAGTTAAAGACGGTTTTAATCCTCTAATATTTCAAGCTACACAGAAAATTAACTTTTTTTTAAAAAATATCTCTGTTGAAGGAAGATTAAACCACAATAATCTGGCAATTGAGTTGAAAGTGAGTCTGAGTAAGGCTTTAAATCCTGCAGAGCTCAGAGAGGTTTGTGTCCAGGACTCGGACCAGGACTGAGAGCAGAGTTTGTGTATACAGAGCTGCAGTGAC
>OOFC01049070.1:22898-35012 GCA_900323345.1 Pseudochromis fuscus
AAAAAAAAAAAAAAAAAAAAAAAGAAAAGAAAAGGTGTGATTTACTAATTTTTAAATGAAATAAAGCCTTCCTGAATCCATAATGAAAATTTGTCTCTGATTTGTCTGTATTAAAGACAGATAGTTTGAGGAAGCAGAGAGATATACGTCATATCCAAGCAGCATCAAGTAACGTACACATCAAACCAATAGCATGACATAGATACTGTTATTGAAGCTGTGGTAATGAGGTGTGAAAATTCATCAAATTTGTTAATAAGTTTTTATGAAATTCTTATCTAAATGTCTTATTGTGGGCTTTGAGATTCCAAAACTGGGTCTTTAAGAAACAGAGGTTTGGGCATCATGTCTTAAAAATACTTGTTTCCAGATGTCTCTTTAAAAAACAAACAAAAACAAAACATTACCATGTCAATATTTAAACCTGAGATTCAAATTTTTCAAAACTCCGTAAGTATTTTTTCTTGTTGTAGAAAAGACAATGTTGGTGTGGCCTCCCTTCTCATCTCAGATCAGTCACAAACAAACCCTGGTAACGACATACGACAAAAATTTCCAAAATACAAAGATTTTGATGCTCACATCACCTAAAAGTTCGAAGTAGTAAACACTATAAACGTGGGTCCTCTTACATAAGTATTTTGGTGTTGTGGTAGACAAAGTCACGATGACGCTGCTGTCAGACAACAGTGCTTATGTCGTCAGCCTCGTCGGGTTTCTTGGGCTTGCTGGGGAGAGACTTGAGGTACTCCAGGTGGCGTCGGGCATCCTCCTGGTTCTGACGTACATAATACACCACGTATGAAATGACCATGGCAAACCAACCAAACATGGTCACCAGCATGGCGTAGTCTGTGGTCCTTTTGGCCAAGTTACAGAGGTCAGTGTCTACCGCCAAGAAGGGTCGTCCCTCCTGATCACGAAGCTCCGAACTCCTGCAGAGGACCCGAGCGGCGGCCTCATGGTTGTGGGCCATTCCACCGATGGCCTGCTGGAGGGCGCAGTCGCAATGCCAGGGGTTATCGTCCACAATGACACGAGCCTTCAGCCGAGCGAAGGCGTCCTTGTGTACGCTAGTGATGCGGTTGTGGGAAAGGTCCAGCACCTGTAAAGTTGCTTCTATGCCACTGAAGGCACCTTCCCCTAAAGTTTCCACAGCGTTGTAGGAGAGGTTGAGCTCCCTCAAAAGTCTGAGTCCATGGAAGGCTTGATCGGGCACGGTGCCTATCTGATTGTGGTCCAGCCTCAGCAGGACGGTGTCGACCGGGAGGCTGGGGGGGATCTCTTTGAGGCGAGACTGACTGCAGGTGACGTTGAGGCCGTGGAGGTGGGGGTCGCGTTGGCAGATGCAGCCCTTTGGACACATGCTGGCCGAGGGGAAGCACAGGGCCATGAGGACAAGGCTCTGGAGGAGCAGGCACATGGGGATGGAGCGCGACAGCCACAAGTCCAGCAGAGTCATACTGACCGGACGTCAGCAGCATCCCGCCTGGGGGCGCAACTCCACACCTGGTCCCTTACACACATCGCATAGTGGCAACTGCTCCTCACAGTCCACCCACTACAGATACTGGTGTGTGAACAGATGTTTTCATGCTGTGTTGTGGCCTGAAATGAGATAAAACAGAAAGTCAGGGTGTGGCATTTTATTCATCGTTCTGTTTGTCACAGTATGTGCTCTTCATGTGTCCTTCTTGACAATTTGACAGACTCAATGTTGCTTGAAATGTATCTTTGGCTTGGGACATGTCCTCAAGCTCAACAACTGGCAACAGCCCACACCGCGTCAGAACTTTTGTTTCTTTATTACTTACTGGTTGCCTGTTCTACCTTGCTCTCAATACAACAAAGACAGCTGCTTTTTACCTCATCAACAAACAGCCTTTTGTTTGTTCATGACTTCATCATCGAGGGTGTAGAAAGTACTTGTTACAAACTGTTCTAGTGTCGTGATTGTTCACAGGTTACTCTGCTTGCTACTGTCTTCCATTTTCGTAGCATAGCAACTACCGTATTTTCCGGACTATAAGCTGCTACTTTTTTCCGACACTTTGAACTTAAACACCGGTGTTTCTCATGTATCGGCGGCATGAAGCTCATTAGTTTTTTACAAGCTAGCAGGCTCCGTGCCGCCGATACATTTAGCGTCGTCACATCAGACCCGGTCAGAGTGGACCACATGAAACTGTTTGAATAAATTCAATAGTGGCTTATAGACAGGAGTGCTCAATAGTCCGAAAAATACGGTAATCAACATTAGCTTAGTTTACAGATCATTACAGGTCAATAGGCTATGCAATAAGTCAAACTGATAGAAAGGCTTTAGAGCGCCCTCTGCTGGATCAAAAACAAACTACTTCAAATGGTCGGATACCCTGCAGCTTACAGTTGAAGCAGGTCAGTCCAACTTGAATATGAACTATTCACACCAGGTTCAAATGAATAACAGAAGTTTGAATAAATTGTGAGAGCCCTACTCTGTGGCATTGAGGTCAAGGTCCTGTAGTGTCTCAAAGAAAAAAACTAAGCATCATAACCTGTAACCTCCTGAGACCCGAGCTTTTGTTTGCTATGCATTTTTAATTTCTCCTAGATTTTTGGGATTCTTAGGTCCTGATAAGTCTAAAAACTAAGCATCGTGTGAATAGAGAGTAGTAATAGTAGTAGTAATAATACATGAATTGATGTATTGTGCTTTTGCTACCACTAGAAGGAAGAATAGGAGTGTCCACGAACAGATAATAGGATTAGATATAGTGTCCACAAACGAGGACGACTGCTTTTTGTTAAGAAACATGAAGTATACACTGTAGAAAATCTCAAATGTAATGTCCATGTATGTGGACGCAGGGTCTCTAGAGGTTAAAATTGTTGGTTAATGCCAACAATTATATTGTCTTATCGGGCCACTTGGGAAACCCTTTAATTGCCAGATGGTAACTAACTTACAGATGACAGTATATTGATCAGTCTTTTTTCAACCTTTCTTTAGGTGAGACAAGTGTTTCAGGGACTCTGGGAGGGATTGGACTGTTTCAGACTCGCTCTGCACAATAACAACTTTGATGATCCGTTGACATTGTTATCATTTACTCTATTCGCCCACTTAGTTTAACCATAAAACCAGGACAAACAGACATACAGTAAAGTGCATACATGAATCATAATGTGGCTCCCAGATGCCAACAACTTCTAGGTTTGCACCTTTAATTTCAACTCCTGTTTCACAGTCTGTTTGATGTGTTTTGTTTTACTGTTTGATTTCCCAGTTAACACATGGTATGTTTTTAAATGAGATGTCCCATGGCTTTGATCTCCTGCCCAGGTGCAGTTAAAACTCCTGGTTCAGCAGCAGATAGATGCAGACAGGTTTCTTTAGAAGTTGGTGTAGATCAACAACAGAGCTAAAAGATCAATGTTTGACAGGTGGACACAAACACAAGTGCAAAAAATACTAATGTTCTTCTGCAGCTGCTGGATGTGCAAATAAGCAAGTGCTTGCTATAAGGTTCACTGGAAATCTGACCTGTCCATGATGCACCTGCATATTATGCAAGAAGGCAATTATATTTGTATAAAAAGTACAAGAAGAATTGAAAACTATACAGTAATTGGACACATTCAGTTTGAAAAATACAATAATGAATATTACTTTAAAGTTTCTGCTTTATTTGAAGTAGATTTGTGTCAAAATCGACAGAACTGTCTGTAAAATGAAGCTGTTTTAACACAAGGTCAAAAGTAATTGGACACTTGGCTGCTTGGCTAGGTGTTTCTGTGTCATTTTCAATTTTATTTCATGAACTAAAAAGCTTAGATGAGCTGCATTTTAGACACACACACACACACACACACACACACACACACACACACACACATTAGAACTGTCACATTTTATTAGATATTCGAATATTCGTTCCAATGCGAAGTGAAAAGTTTATATTCAAACTGTAATGACCGCACAGGCACTGATGCATGATAGAGCGTGTAGAGCAGTATCCATGGTCAGACAAGCATTGCAGTGAGGGTGCACTGCTGATCCATGTGAAGATGTGGAGGTCCTTGGTTATGGCGAGAACACTCACTTAACTCTCCACCATGAGCTTGCAAAGGTCTTTCAAAATTTCATTCATTCATTTATCCAGTTGGGTCTGCTGGAGCCTATCCCAGCTCGCAACAGGTGAGGTCCACTCTGGACAGGTCACCAGTCCATCGCAGGGCTAACAAACAAAGACAAACAATGCTCACACTCACACTCACACCTACAATCAATTTAGACCAATCAGTTCATCCAACAAGCAGGTCTTTGAACTGTGGGAGGAAACCAGAGTACCTGCAAAAAAACCCTGCATGCACATGGAGAACATACAAACTCCACACAGAAAGGTCCGAGCTGAGATTCGAACCCAGAACCTTCTTGCTAACCACTGCACCACTGTGCCATCCCCCTATTTGACATTTGCTCAAACTAAATTTTTGGAAACTGATTTCTTGTAAATATGAAGCTACACTAAACTAGAGAAGGGGAAATGAGCTGGTAGACAACACAACTTTTACTCATCCTTTCTACTTTCTGTTCACCCACCCAGGCCGACAGCAGGTCTGCAAACACTGCTCCAAACAGTGCACACCAAGAGGATTTTGAGGGTTTTTCCCCCAGCCAGTGCAACAACTTCAAAGACAATAACAGAATATGATCTAAATTGTGATTGGGTGGTTATCCTGCATCCTGCTCTTCTTCCATCATGTTTATGCACAAACACAGAGCTCAGCCACAGAAATGCTGCTTCACTCCCTTCAATCTGTCCACTACAGACTACAGTGTTACTCAAGCATCTTGCCAGGATGTGGAACCTGCAACCTTTGTGCTATTAATCAGCTTCTCCAATCACTGGGTTGCTCTTCTACTTTTTCTAGCAGTCCACCCAAATACAGCTCAGTCCTGCCTCCGGCTGCATCACCTCATCTCCACACCTCCCTGCTCACCTGATTTCACTCTGACTGTTGTCCAGCTTTTCAGCTCATGCTTTACTGTTTGTGGTTTCATGTGTTAAATATGGTGGTGTTTGGACACGTATGGCTGCCAGTAGAACTGACACACTGGTATTGACCGATGATGGAGGTAGCAGGATGAATGCTGAGGCATACAGGAGCATTCAGACAAACATCTGAAAGCGTCCTGGAAAGCGTCATGACTCAGCAGGACAGCAGTCATAACCATAGCGCTAAAGCAGCCAAAGAGCTTTTCAGAGTGAAGCGGTGGAGTATCCTCCTCTGTAATGGTGTCAACAAAGTGATACGTGTTGAAATTGTTGAAAGTAGCCTTTACATTATTATTTCATCTTTGGGAACTGAAAGAGATTTCTGAGAAACCTTGAGGAAAAATCACAAGATATACACACAAAATACACACAAATACATCTGGACAGCTGTTCTCTTTCTTCATCGCATGTCAGGAAGTAGACTGGTTCTCTCAGAGGTGCCCCCCTGCATTTGTCTGCTGGCAGAGAGTTTGCAGTAATGTCTAATAACAGCCTATGAGGAAGAGGAGAGTGGATGGATGGTTTGTTTTCTGCAGCTCCGAGGCCCACATCAAGCTGTTTATCCAGCTGCTGCTCTGCCACAACAGGCTGAACCTGTTTCAGTCGGGAAACTGGCTTTTGTGCTGAATGAATTAAACCTGCACGCTGCTCTTAGGAGGCCTGATCTTCTGACATGCATCCTCATTATCACAGTTCATTAAAACCACCTTGTAAATTAACTCACCGCTACGGGATCAGTCATTGGCAGGACTCACTGCACAATGGGAATGACAAAAGCTCTCAGTGGATGGACAGGGAGGGGACAGAAGCAGAAAAGTCTCACGGTGCATGACAGTGCACGATGGTCCTCCTCAGTGTCTTTCAGTGAATCAAAAACACATCTGTAACTGCATGTATTTAATGTTCCTGTTTTCCTGTGCAGTATTACACTACAAACAAACTGCATGAACTATTTTCCCTTAAGGATCACATTAGCATTTGAAAACAGGACTATACATCCATGCTGGCAGCTCTGTTTGTGTATGAGATGTGTAATGGTTGTATGGTTTCAGCAAAAACAAGCAGCTGTATTTGTGTTCTGTAGTTACCTCTCTAGAAATGTTAGTCACTAGCCTAAGGATGCTAGTTTTTATGCTGCATTCACGCTGAACATGTCGCGAATATTCACCTTGCACGTACTGCAATGCAACATGTACTGGAGCTTTCATCACATGCGAGTAACAGCCAATAGGAGTACTCCTCCAGTAACCGCAGCAACCACTTCTACGATCAACAATGAACGAGATCTGTTGTGGAAGAACCGGAAACAGAGAAAATCTGCTCTGCTTCTTGGTTTTACAAAGTTAAAGATACATCATAAACCTCTGGATGGACATAAGTAGAGACAATAAGCTCGTCCTCCCTTGCTGTTCAGTGATGTTGGGGAATCGACAATACCACGTGATGCGAATTTGTTGCTCAAGTTTTCAACTCACATGACACAAATTTTGCATCTACTTCCCCATTCACTTGCTATTGTGTTGCGAGGGAACTTCGTACAGCATCTGGTGTAAATCCACTGTAACGATTTCAGTTTTTAGCCTACCGATGCTAGTCGCTAGCCTATGGATGCTGACTAGCAAAGTCATATATCCAGCAGGGTAATCTGGTGTATATTTGCTATATTAGAGCCGTGTTAACTTATTACAACATATTACACTCATAGCATTTAACTGGTACTTAAATACAGGGTGGCTCTAACTGTGGTTTGTTAACACGTCCAATAGAAGATAATGATCTTTTTGTTTTTAGTTTTTTGTTATCATTATGGGACATTTTAAAAGGTAAATGCAACAGTTAGTATGCTAATACAGGGTTTCTGCAGGTTTCAACAAGTCAAATTTAAGACTTTTTAAAAGTTTGAGACTACATTGAATACAATTTAAGACCCATTTCACATCCACACTGGTAAAAAAGTACAAAAGATATCAAGGAAAATCAGAGGTACAGAATTACCTGCAACTAACTACCCCATGGTACTCCAACACCTTAATGCCCAATGTTCCAAGTTTCAAAGTTTTCTTGAAGAAGGTGCAGTGTGCTTCATATGTTTCCATCCACCAGCTTCAACCAGGAATTAAATTGTTCGTTCTGGAGCCACAAACCATTGAACTTGCACTTACCCATCTTATACAAGTAATTCAGCTTTGCTGTGGCTTTTCTTAAAACCCTTTAAAACCAAGCACATTGTCGAGGATACAGGGTGAACAGCATAAATCAACTTACCGTAATTCCTCATCTACTTGCCCCAGCGACGTGATTCCAGCTGATTCTGAAAGTCGACAAGAGGAGCATGTCATATATATTAACAACATTACGGTATTTTATGGAAACTCCGCTTGTTGGCTTTCAGAATCAGCTGGTATCACGTTGCAAACGCAAATGGCCGAGGAAAATGGGCAATTTGATTGACACATGTGACTTTCTGTCACCAGCTAAATGTTCAGGGCAAAAGAGTTACATTTTCTCCACTGCTATGCTCCTCTGTAACCACACACTGTAGGCTGTAACCATAGACTCTCTATGGCTGTAACACACCGCAGCGCACACACAGCACACTAGCTGGTTGCGCTCAATGAATTGTGACCAGGCTGCGCAAGTACTTTAGTTCTGTTTTGTAGTTATGTTATGAGTTGTCCTCAAAAATCGAAACAAGTGACACTGAAGTTTATGCATTTGTTTTAAATAAAAGTAACGTTAATGCATTTTTAAAACCTTTCAAAATCGACTAAAAAAGACTTTTTTTTATGACATTTTAGGTCAATTTTAGACATTTTAAGGCCTTAAATTGAAACGATTGGATTTTACACTTTTTAAGACAGCATGGAAACCCTGTAATAATAATAATAATAATAATGATAACAATAATAATAATGCCACTGTTTAGCTGGCTGTCACTGTGTTTACCATCCTAAATTAGCTGGTTAGCATGCAATGTTGCTTATTATAATGTGCAATGTGCTTATTATAGCCTTATGTAGAAGGTAATGGGAATGTCTTGATTTTGCAGGTGTTTGACCAGTATCAACATAATGAACAAAGTGAAGTTTGATCTGAGAGTGACCGTCCATGACAAGTGAAAACCATTTTCTTCTCCAACAGCAGCTTTTTATTCCAAACCACTCATCAGCCTCATGGTGGCAGTAGAGGAAAAGTCAGGAGGTTACAGAAGTCAGGAGCATTCATCCTCTGCTGATCATACCTTTCTTTCATAACAATCCACGGACTAGTTGTTGAAATATTTCAGTCTGGATCAAACTGCTTGGCGCTGCCATCGTTACAGCCACACACCCGGCATGACTAGAAAACATTGTGCTGAATGGATTGGGAAGTATGAGCTTGAAGGGCCTTTCAGAAGCTGTGTGAGGTTTTACTTCTTTAAAAATAATCTGCAACAAATACACTAGAACTACAGCCTCTTTAGTTTGTTATGTTCACATGGTGAGGGGAAAAAAAAAAGTGTTATTACCAAATCAGTGGCCAGGCAGAACTTAAGGCCTAGAGCGCTGCTTGGTCTCTTAGCAAATAATGGAGCTGCCAAGTTTAGTCGACTGTAAGGTTGTATATTGGGCCACTGAGGTGTAGAAACTCTTAAACGCTCATGCTCCAGTTCTTCTGGGTGTAAGCTGTTTCCTACAGCTCTAAAATACACCTGAGATGGTATCGTGCAGTACATGTGTTTGACTATCCTTTTATTTTCTAAGGTTGGGAGACAATAGATCTTGAATCCAGAATCAGTTCAGAGCTCCTTACATCTCTTTTCTTTGTAGTCTTTCTTTGTACTAAAGTGTATTTCTCTTTATGACCTCAGCAAATAACAAAATAAACACCTCTAAAATTGACAAGGAAGGTTCTGGGACAAACTAAGAAACAAATAAACAAAACATCTCAAAATCTCACCAAAAACACAACATCTCTGTGCAAAGACTGGGAACAGGAACCACACCTAAGATCTTGCTCTGAAGCATAGACTGTATACAGAATGAATGAAGCTAATGTGATGCCTGAGGTTTGGTTTTTGTGGCCATGTTGGGTTTTTGGAGCCAGAATTGACCATATTTGGACATGAAGGGAGGAATGAGGAAGTGGATCAGACCCTTGAACCTAAGGACATTGTCCAATGTGTATGAGACAGGCATTCAAACTAGCCCCGCCCCTAACTCCTCCTCTTCTCTCAGCCTAATAAACCTGTTTACAGCACATGTCAGAGGAGCTGAGTAACACTCCATCTAAGATCCAATACCCTCAATCTAACATCACTTTTACATCCGTTAATCAGCAACCCACGCTTCTTTATTCATCTTGCCGAGCTAAATGACAGCACTTAACCTAAAGGCAGACGAGTTAGAAATGTTCCCTACATCGGTAGATACATCCAAAGACGTTCAAATTCAGAACAATGTTAACTTGGGGGACAAAAAAACTAACAAAACAAAACAAACAAATGACTAAGTTAACAGTCTCCACCGTACATACCTCACCACTCATCTGGCTCTGGTCAAACAATGTCTGGAGGTGACTAAATCCCTTCATCTAATTTTTATCACAGGTTAGTGGCAAACATGTCCTTTGTTAAACCAACACACATATAAATATCAAAACAGCTTTTTCTGCTGTGCACAGTCACTGTACCAGGTTGTTATCAGGAAGTAGCTCAAACACATAAAAGTCATGAAATTAGACGTTGACAGGTGTCCAGATTTCCCTGCTCTGACTCTCCATTGGACTGTCCCTACATAGTTACTGTGACGCCACTTGTTAAGCACACCGCACACAGCAGCTAAAGAGGAGCCGAGTCACTGTTCACGTGCTGAACGTTGGATGTTTTCACAAGTTGTGCGCAGGTGAAACGTTGCTATTCTTTATCATTTGTATGCATTATGCAAACAGGAGCTATTGTATCTATTAATATTCATAACTTTGCTTAACGATGTGCACAATTAATCGTTATGTAACTTCACCCAATTAGGGTGATGGTTGACAATTTCAAAGTCACAACTGTACCACTGCCATTAGTTGTGAGGAAACTAAAGACAGTTCATCAAACTCCTGGACTGCTGCAGTTTCTCCAGCACGAAACTAGGCCAGCCTTGTATACACCAGCATTCATTTCAAATGAACTACAACCAGGCAAGCTCTTTCCCCCTGTATTTATGCTAACCTTGGCTAGCAATGTCTTGCCTCCAATTAGAATAGGAGAACCTACTGTTTCAGTCAGTTACACCAATGCAAATACACAGAGGAGAGGGGAGCAGGGAGTGTAAAAGGCTGCACCCATTTTACACATGGCAGCAGGAAAACCAATCAGCATTGGGATTCCCCAACGTCACCCAGGAGCAGTAATGGAGGATGAGCTTTTTGTCGCCATCTGTGTCCATCCATAGCTTTAGGACACGACTTTGACTCTGTACCGGGATAAAACCAAGAAGGAGAGGAGCTTTACACTGTTGCTGAGACTCCCATGACAGATAAAAAGCAGCAATATTCATGATCTCATTCATTGTTGATGACAGACTTCAGTTACTGCTGTTATCTGGGAGGACGACTCCCATTGGCTGTTACTCACATTCGCTGCGAATACATCAGCTATATTCATGAAAGTCTGGTCAGAACACAGCTTTAGAGACAGGACTTTACTACTAATATCTCTGTTTGATAAGTAGACTTGGTCGTATTTTAGTATAAAGCCTGGTGATCCAATCAGAACATTTAAGCTACTGCATTACACTCAACACTTCCTGTAATCATTTTAAATTTACTTTCAAATCTGCTGGCATTTCAGTGCACAAAGAACCCTGAGAAGAAGCATTAGCAGGCACACCACATGCAGCAACTCTGGACAAGAATAAAAGTACAACAAAGCAAAGTGGATCAAATCAATGAATCAAACCCCACCATTGTTATTATTAGTACTGTACTCAGCAACATCTTCAATGCAGCAGGATTATATTATTGAATTTACTAAATGTAAGCAGAAGGATTGTGTGGTACTGTTGTGCATATTATATGACAGGAACCAGGAGTTTATCTGCCCCTGGTCTGGCTCTGGCCTTTATTTGTTCATGTCAATCACAGCTATCCAGATTTTAATTGATCGGTCATTTTGTGAGGGAATACAGTAATTTTATAATAAACAATAAAAGTTGTTGGAATCATACAAAAAGACATTTATAGCACCGATCAGTGGACAAATATTAATATTCATTTTATCTTTTGTTGTTGTTGTTACTTTTTCATTATGAGCCTCTCCTGCCTCCCCTGACCACACGTCCCTGCTCTGCTCCCTCTGCTCTATCACTCTGCATTTCACCCGACACATTAAAAACAGACAGACAGAGATCCCTCTTGGTTCAAGTGAGAGGACGCTGGGTTCTGTGAGACACAACCCTCTGAACACACTCCAACACCAAACTAATGCTGGATTTGAACTACTTCATGTTTTAGTATCAGAAGTCGTCCATCTAAAGCTCAAACTGAATACCACAGAGTATCCAGTGGATGTCTAATGTGTTTAAATTGGAAGTTTTTGAAAAGGCAGAAAAAATGGTGCTCCTACACAGAGGTATTTGTTGAGGATTCCAGTATGTGAAGCTGAGATATCTCCTGTGTCAGGTCAGAGGTTCTGGAGAAACGCCTCCTCAGTTGTTCAGTTTTTCTTTGCAGCGTTTCAAGAATTCCTGGCCTGGATTATGTAACCTCCTGCTATTATTCATTGATTATGTACCAGTCAATTAAGATGCCTAATGATTCAAGGCTGTCATGGGAATAGGAATTAAATGTCCCATTCACAAAGAATGAATAATTCTTCTGAGGGCAATTTTAAAAAGCTGCTGAGGGATGCCATGACTACACTCACATTTTTTTTTAACCAAATGCAATCAGTGCTGGATAGACCTTGAGCCTGACTTGAAGATGATCCACATTGTTGGACCCACTGGAACTCCTCTGCTTACATAGTTGGAAGATAAATGGTTGCCCTACAGGCATTAGAAACACATGTTTGTAATATTTCCAGGATGGAATTTGCCAGAAC
>OOFC01049070.1:35042-50694 GCA_900323345.1 Pseudochromis fuscus
GATTACACTTTCATGAGCATTATGAGGACATTTTAAATGTATGTCGTTAGGAGATCACAAAACAATATGTTGATACCGTACCTGATTTTGCCTAAAAAAATAAATAAATAAATAAATAAATAAATAAAAATCAGTTCAAACAGTTTTACGGTAAACAGAATTTTTTCTCAGCTTCAGTATGAGGTATGAGACCTTTGATTCACTTGGTTGTAGATAGTTTCAAAATTACATCTCAAGAAGTCATCAGTGTATTGACGTTAGAAATAACAAATGTGCTTTTTACAAGTGATAAAAGGTGTTCTACAAGGATCTGTTGTTGTCTTGTTCTGTTTACCATTTGTATAAAAATACTGTCCCACTGAAATACCCATCTTTATGCTGACAATACTATTCTGTCCCACTGTAATATCCCTCTTTATGCTAATGACACTGTTCTGTCCCACTGTAATATCCATGTTTATGCCGACGACACTATTCTGTCCCACTGCAATATCCATCTTTATGCTGACGACACTATTCTGTCCCACTGTAATATCCATCTTTATGCTGACGACACTATTCTGTCCCACTGTAATATGCATGTTTATGCTGATGACACTATTCTGTATTGGTTTGCAGACTCTGTCCAACCAGGTGTTATGAACCTACAACCTAAATGAACATAACTAATACTTAATCCAAACAAAATACAAGTCACGCTTTCTCAACTTGACTTTTATTTAAAAAATGGTCATTTTCAAACCTGAATTATTCGGTCAATAATTTTTTTCCACAAGTCATTCTGATGTCATTAGATTAGTAAATTAGTCTTCTCAGTGATCTGGTGGTCCATCTGAAAATAATTTCATCATTAAGGACATATTAGGCTGCTTTCACACCAAACACGAAGTGACTTTCTTGCAGTGAATGCACTGACGTGAATAGATGCAAATTCGCCTCCACTCGTGCAAGGTGATGCAAATTTTTGCATCACGTGATATCAAAAAAACCAGTCAATGTTGAGATTCCCCAATGTGGCTGAGGAGCAGAAACGGAGAACAAATGTTTGTGTCCATCCAGAACTTTACGACATGAGTTTGACTTTGTTCCAGGATAAAACCATGAAGCAGAGGACCCTTTCTGGGAGTTCTATAACAAGGAAAAAGCAGCACTATTTCTGATCTTATTCATTCTTGATGGTGGAAGTGGTACCATCATGGTTTCCAGGGTGAGTACCCCTATTGACTGTTGAGGACGAATATTGTGGCTAAATGACTTCACGTTTGGTGTGAACATACTGGCCGTACACATGCAAGTAAATCCAAGGTGTGAACAGCATTAGGCTTCAAAAAGAGGAGGATTTAGGGTGTGGTTAGTTTGACTGATTGTTCTGCAATGAGACCAGACCTGAACTCAAGTCTCATTAGGAAGTGTCCTCAGGTTCAAAGATAAACCCCACCTGCTCGCTCTTCCATTCATCTTCAAATATGGTCAAAAATACTAAACTTCCTGGCTTCAAAATTCAAGTTCAGAAACGCGCAGGTGATATTATGGTAGCTTTGTCCATTCTGTACAGTCTATGGATAAACTGGATATTTCTCTGACTCTCTGCATCACTGCAACTGACGGAAACCTCAGTGATTTTTGAGGGTTAAACAAAGGTTTCTATGAATAATTGAATAGGCCCAAGATCGTTGCATCAAATTGCCATTCAGCTGATGTTGTCTGAAAACCTTTACTATAAACTCTTACTAGACAACATTTACATAACAAATACCGATAAATATAACCATTCTTGAAATTAAACTAGTTTGTATTCATACACAGAATTCACCCCTAAAATCTGCTGCTGGGTTGTAGTTGACTAACATGGATCTACTTTAAAAGGAGGAAAATAGGGCTGTTACCACCTGCCTCAAAATTGCTTGCAATCAGAATGATTGTGCTTTTCCTGGGTAGGGAGGAGTTCGCAATCAATGAATCATTAGCCTGCTGGTGAGAAGCACTTACTGTCCCTCGGCTTGTCTCTGTTATTTCTTTTTTTTTTTTTTTAGCAGCATGGATTTCAAAGCAAGGCTGGCAGGTCTGACACACCACAGCCTCCACACGCTGCTCCGTTGCTATTCCAGGTTAGATCGTGAAAGGTCAGATCACCCCGTCTGCCAGTGAGGGATTACCATGCTAACAGATTAAAATATCTGTCACTCCACTATCCCACTGTTTACTGAGGAGGTGCAAACAGACAGCGTCTTGTAGCATTTAAGGTATAGTTTGATATTAAGGCAGCTTTTAAGGTCAAATGTTGCACAACCAGTTGATCCATAGGTTTCGATTTGTGGAAAATACCAAGCTAATTTATTCTTTATAGCTGCACTCCCCCAGAAAACGATCGCTCAACTCTCATACTGGAGCTTTTCAGACTCTTTGGTTCAGGAGAGGTTATGTTTTCACCTACATAAGTGAGATTAGTTAGCAAGATTACAAAAAAAACTGCTGAACAGATCTTGAACACCACATATGAATCACCCAAGGAACATTATTACACGCTGAGCAAGATCAGTGGATGAGATCCTGTTATAATGGGCAGATGTTTTAACAAGATCGTGTTGCTATCTCACCACAAGAGGGCAACAGTGTTCAGTCTATGGCATCACTACTGCTGGATTATGCCTTGGTAGAAGGTTGTATTCCCTGACAGCATTCAACTAGTTTTAGTTACTGTTTCAGTGCTGTCACCAACATTGTTTGACTCATGTCTTCAATTAAAATAAAATCAAATATGATAAACCCACTGCCCACTATCTGCTCAGACAGACACTCTGTTTGCAGCTCAAAAAACTTCATATTTAACTTAAAATGTCAATTTATGTGGTCCCTCATTTCTCCCTCCCCATCAGGGAGATTCACAGGAGGCGGAGCCTGACTCTCCAACAGGTGACTGTAAACAAACAAAGCCCCTTCATCAGTTTCTATACACAGGCCATACTCTAAACAAACAAAGTAACTCTGCTGACTGGAAATTGAAACTTTTCCAACCAGTGATCCAGGATCAGGAAGCAGGAGCACCAACATTCACCACAGAGAGATCCCAGCAGGACGTCTGTGTCTGGTAAATATTACTGAACCCATTACAGCTGATGGTGAAACAGACGCTGGATTCAGGAGTTTAATCACAAGCTGGAAGTAAAAGGTTTTCCAGGTTTGTCCATATTAATCTGTGGACGTGTGGGAGATGCTGGAAGATGTGGCTGTGGGGAAATCCTGAAGGTAGTGAAATGTTAACCACTGTACAGTATCTCTGTGCACTGGGGTTATTTATATGCTACTGTACAGTAAATAAATAAATCTGATAATATTCAGGAGGAGGATTGGAGAACATGTTGACCATAATCTGATGTCAGCTACTGAAGAAGTCGACTTTCTTACATCACACTGTCAGGATGAGACCAGATTTTTGAAGCAGAGAGTTTCCATCAGGCTGCAGATTGAGAGCTTTTCTCAGAGATTAATGAAACATCTCTTCACCTTATGATGTGAAACTGTGACCATGTGTGGTATGAACACCAACACTGTAAAAGGTCCTTTTTCAGTATTTAGCAGATACAGAAGCTGAAGTAAAAATGTGGTGGAGCTACATCTCCCCCCTGAACGAACACCAATCATATTTGTTGATATACTTTCTTGTAGACAGTGTTGATGGGCTTAACTGAATGCTACTCTGTGTTTCCAACTTTTATCATTTGATACTATCAGTATTGTGTCCACAACTTCTTCTGCTGCCTCCCAGTGGCCAAAACAAAAACCACAAAATGTTTCCTGGTTATCTCAGTACACAGAATGGGTGTAAATATTCATTCATTCATTCATTCATTCATTCATTCATCTTCTGTGCCCACTTATCCAAACTGGGTAACGGGGGTTTGCTGGAGCCTGTCCCAGCTGGCAACGACCGAGAGGCGGGGTCCACCCAGCACAGGTTGGCAGTCTGTCACAGGGCTAACACACACAGACACACCTATAGTCGATTCAGACTGATCAATTCACCTAACCGGCTTATCTTTAAACTGTGGGAGGAAACCCGAGCGCCCAGAGAAGGATGTAAACATTCAGTGCACATACACAAGGCTTGTGAGGAAGGTGATAAATTACAGAAAAGCAGCAGTTAGTGATCAAGTGACATAATCAGTGCCACAAACAGTCACATTAAACCATTCTGGCCTCATTAAAATACCTTCAGCTGCATCATTTAACCTATTGCATCTGGTTGTTAGGAGCAGAGAGCCACGTCCTGCAGCCTGCAGCATTAATGGGTACGCTGGGGTTTTTAAAGGCTCGTTAGACTGTGGGCGTATACAGCCGATCATAACTAATGACTTTTGTGCCAATACTTAACGTCACTTAGAAGATCAATTCTGTGTAGGAATAAACATTAAAACTAACAAGCTTTTAGAATATTACTGTGCTGTGCTACTGTGCAGAATAATTATTGGATATTTTGACTTATACTTTGTAAATTACCTTCACAATTCTTAATATACTTTTATTTGTAATTCTTTGTTTTTAATCGGTTAATTACATTGTAAAAGGAGGGGCTTTTACTTTGAAAGGGCTGCTCTCTGGTATGAAGAGAAGAACAGATAATTGTTATGTATGAATAACGTCTCCACACAGAAAGAAAAATGGGCAGTCAGTGTTTTATTTTGTAATGTTTTAATATTGTGTTACATTATTATTATTATGGTTTAGTAGTTTTTCATCTGAGTTTATAAAAGGATGTCTGTGCTAACATTATGAAATTATCTTAAGGGACATGAGGAGTTTATTTATGGTTATGTTTAAATTGAAAAGTTCACTGTAATCTAAGGATTTTTGCTTTTAGCTCTTACTGTGTGTTCATGCTACATTTCTGAGCTACAGTGCAGCATTAAAAATACTGTGAACCCTCAGTTAAAGAGTCAGACCATCATTCAGCTGCATAGTATTTAAATATGAATACTAACAGACCAAGAGAAATTAAAGAAACACAGCACTATACCATGATGTCAGAATTAATGTTAATTAAAAGTATATAAACATGGAGCAGTGGGTAATATTTTGGAGGATCTATTCATAAAAATGGAAAATATTATGTTAGTATTAGTATGTATTCATTAGTGTATAATCACCTGAAAAACACAACAATGTTTTCATTGCTTCAGAAATGGGGTTTTGTTACTTGTATCAATGTTGGAAGTGGGACCATCATGTTGGTCCAAAAGCCCAGAACGGACCAAACAAATCATGGATCCAGAGAAACACTTTGATGGTTTAATGACGAAGTGAAAAAGCAGAAGAGCAGTGAGAAGAAGAAGAAGAGGAAACAGTAGCTGCTGCTGAGAAACTCTCGGATCATACTGATTATTTACAAGAGCAATCAACAGGGTGTGAATCATCAATGTTGAAGAGGATGAGGAGGAACTAGCAGCTGATGAGCCAGTTGTTTCTGTCAGGAGGTGGTGGAGACCAAAACAAAGCTAAAAGAGAGTGAATGCTGCGCTGACATTCACCAGGTGGATACAAACATGACTGTAAATAAATACTGATGCTGCTCTGTATCTAAACATCTGTATCATGAAGAAGCAAAGACAAACATGGAAAGATCAAAACAGAAAACATGGAGAAGCAGGGGTAAAAGTAAACAATGCAGCACACAACCACAGACTGTATAACAATGAGGCCAAGTGCAAAAAAGTGCCATACACCTGACGGCCACTAGATGCTGCTCCAAAAACCTCTAAGCTAAAGTCCAGTCCTCTGCTCAGTGATCAGGTGGTCCATCTGAAAATCATTTATCATGAAGGAGATATTAGACTGAGAGAAACAGAGGATTTAGTGGTGTGGTTAGTTTGATTGATAAGCCTGGTCTCCAATGAGAGCAGCACTGAAGCTGAGTCTCATACACATTGGACAGTGATCTAAGGTTCAAGGGTCAGATCCACCTCCTCTCTCCTCCCTTCATATCCAAATATGGTCACTTCTGGCTCCAAACAACCAACATGGCCAGGTACCAAACTACTGGCTTCAAAACATGAGTCCACAAACCACTGGGTGATGTCACACATGATTCGTCATTTCTATGAACAGTCTGTGTGTATAACATTGTAAACTCTATAATTTACAGATCGGGTAGAAAACTTGGCCTCAGTATCACAGGGCCCAATGAAATCTGTTTATTTTTTTCCAAATTTAATGTCTAGTGTTATTCCTTGTTTTCCACATGGCTTTTGAACAACAAGTTATTGCACGTACGTTTCCAATCAACAGCATGTTGACAGAGTATCTGGAGTATACAGATTAATATATCAGCAGAAGTCCTCCAGGAGCTGCTTGGCTCTGTATTTAGGCCTGACTGTTGTATTTCAAAGGTTTTGTTGCTGCTTCAACGTGCTTGTCTTGTTTGGGAGGGGGCGGGGAGTGTTTGTCATGTGACGCATGGATTGTGTCACGCATTAATGATCCCACTGGGAATATTTTCCCCAGATATACATCCCTCTTAATCACAACAACCGCAGTTCAGTCAAATCATGACAGTTTCTACAATATTCCACATTTAACAGTAGATTTTGTTTTTAATGAGCAATTTTCCAACTCTGTGATTTGAAAATCCCAGTGGCTCTAGTATCTGTGATCTTACTGATGACTCCACAAACAGTACAAACAGCATGTATCCAGCTAGTGCTTCTTAACTCACACAATTTTACAATTATTGCTATTAATATTTTGTATTTGCACATAAAGCAACTAGTTAATGTAGCTAATACAACAATCCGAATGTGGAAAAATTAACAATCATAATGGTTAACCATGCACTCTAGATGTAGCTGCCAGGTCTGTAACATGACGCCCATCAGGCAGTGAACTACTCAGTCAATAGTTTTTACCGTGTCCATTTGAACATCATCTAAGAATCAGCTCATATCAGATTGATGTCTCGTCTCCTGCAGCCTTAGATGCTCCCCTCTTGCTGCTCCACAGCCCCGCCCACTTATTCAAATATGGTCACTTCTGGCCCCAAAACAGAACCACGATGGTGATGGCCAAACGTCAAATCCAAGGCTTCAAAACTGTAGCCCACAAGCCAGAGGGTGACGTCAGTGAGGCTGCGTTCATCCTTTAAACACAGCGTGTGTGTGCCTGTCTCACATGGATGCTGTGAGCAACACATACGATTTCTAAATATCTCCCTGAAGTCTCGTCATCAGCAGAACGCTCCATGTGGTGATGAGTCTTTGAGAGGGTCTATGTGACACCTGACGCCGCGCCATTAAATCCTACACGCCGGTCCTTTAACAAATACATCAAACTTCTCGGTGCATCGGTTTAAATAAGACTCACATATGAATGAAATATCAGTGTTTTATGGGAGTGTGTGCTCAAGAGATGCTTCCAGTTACAACTCCATCAGGAAACAGTCAACAATATATATTTCACCTGTTTTCACACATACACATCAGATCAACTCTACATCCAACACCAAGAGACACACACTGAAGCAACGACACCTGTGAAGTCTGTATGTGGGTTTAAATCAGCAACTCAATCAAAGAAATAATAAAGGAGGAAGCAACAGACCACACGGCACCTTAGACCAATCCTACCACAACATGTTGTCTGTGAAAGTACTGAGGTTTAATAACCTGTAAATAATTTGATTTGATTCCCGGGAGCCTCCACAAAGCAGTGCAAACATTTAATGGTTAGAAATCTGCAGACACATATAACTGAACAAAACAAATCAGATAAATGTGTTTTGTAACTCCAGCTATTTCACTGCAATGTATTCATATGAAATGTAATGCACATGAGCAGAGGAGACTGGAGCCGTTTAAAGACCATCAGAGCCTCCTCGCCTGCAGACAATCGCTTCATCAATTCTATTTTGAAGTGCTTCACAGGAGAGCCTGGCATGTTGGCAAACAGAGCTGCAACCATCGATTCATCTGCTGCCGGCTCACACAAGAAAAACATTATTATCAAACTCACTGTTTGGACTGTGAAGTTGTGATGTGAATTTTTCACTGTTTTCTGACATGTTACAGCGATGACATGACAAGAAAATAAGTGACTAAATGCAGACTGGACGCAGAGCCTGTTCATTTGAAGAATACATCATAGGACTCTAGAGCTATCCCTAAAAGTGAGATTCAGGGCTGAATACCCACAGAGATGAAGCATTAAGAGACATTTTTAAAACGAGCCACCACAGTCTGTTCAGACGTGACACAGAAGCACAGACAGTCTATTGACTGGACTCCATAACTGTTTGGGGGTTTACCTCGTCTGGGAGGAAATCTCTGGTCGCCGCCTTGACACTGTGTTGCAGCCAGATGTGGACAAAAAACAACCACCTCTGGCCGGGATGCACCTGCATGCAGTCTGCAGGGACACACCGAGAATCCCCGGAGGATCCAGCTGTTGCCTCACATGTGGAAAAACCTCCTCTGACACAACACAACTATTTAATTGCCGCATGCATCTGATGCACTGAAGGCTCCGCGTATGACAGACGAGGCTTCTGCAAACACAGCTCTGTTGTTTCTGAGCCGAGCAAACAGCAGCAGATGAGAAAACAAATGAGCCATCAGCACTGTCAGTTGATTAAACCTGTCTGAACTGTGGCCGCGGTTCAAATGGGAAAGAACGTCACGCAAATCCCCATTTAATAAGTTAGTAATTTAATATGCCCGCCTTTAGTGGCAAACAATAACTGCACCTATTAAAAATGTAAAAGCATCTCGGGAAGCTGAAGGGGGTATATTATAATTCGGCTCTCAGCAAACACACCCAGAGGCGGTCATTTAAAAGATATTTTAACTTTTATGAACGGTTCACACTGGCCGCAGCCGCCCTCCAAGGTGCGTTGTGCTGGGAAAAGATCGTAAGAAATTGCGGATGAAGCGCCAGTAAAGTTAGAAATATAAAACAACCACATACTTTATTGCAACTCCCATGTAAGCCGAATTCATGTAGGACCTCTCTGCTCCCCGGAGACACAGGAATAAACATTTTAGGTACTTTAATGATTCCGCAATAACCAAATTAACACGAAATTCTCTTTTTTAAAATGGCGTCTGGCGCGACGTTCCCCGTGAAAACATCACGCATCACCTGAACTGCAAATCTCAGTGTAGTCTGATTGTCAGATAACACAACCCGCAAGATACCAAGTGCGGGAGGAGGTGTTTAAAATCAATCGTTATCAATGGAAACGCATCAAAAAGTCCTGTTGCGCACAGACAGTGATGGAGCAGCAGCAGCAGCAGCAGCACCGTGCAGGGGACAGACAGCAGCACGCAGCACAGACAGACGTGAAGCAACAAGTCTCCTCACCTGCAGACACTCGTCCACTGTGGGAGTGGAGATGGAGCTGAGCATCACATGAAGCTGGGAGACAGCAGCACGCGGCACCCTGCTCCTCCGTCCGATCACTGAGGTACAAGTGGCATCTTTTACCTTTCAGGAGAAAACACTGCACAGGAGTGAGAGGGGAGGAAGGGAGGGGTTCACCGTGGGCAGTCACCGTGGAACAGACACCGCAACACTTCCTCCCCCAACTTTCAAAATAAGATTTTAATCATGAATCAAGTTGGTGATAATTAGTGGATCTGTGCTTTTTATTAGGCAGCTTCAATCATATATTTAAATTATGTTGTTTGTGGCCTTTCAAAGCACAGAAAGACTTATTTCTATTTACTTATTTCTATTCTTCTTCATAAATGTCAGTATTTATTGAGAGATTTCCTTGTCATTTCTTTCTTATTTCAGTGCTGAGCTGACCTGTGCTTCTTGTCCCACAAATCTCATTGTACTGTGACCCTGTGTCTATGTCAGATAAACACAACTTAATTATTACTACTTTATTATTACTGTCTCATTTTGTGACCCCTTTGTGGGACATTTTTCCAGCACTGTTAACAAACGGTGATATTTCTAACTGTTTGATCCTTATCCATCACTATCAATAAACTGTTTATCTGGTATTTGAACTGTTTGGACTGTTTATCCATCAGTTAACTGATGTAATAATTAGACATTTCTACCTCTTCATCGTTAATCTATCACCATTAACAAACTATTTTACAGATTTCTGAGCAATTGTGATTATTTATTCATCCCATCCATCCATCTATACCTCCTTACTCAATAATGTGACGTCGGATGGAGCCTATCCCAGCCTGCAGTGGGTCAACACAGAGACAGACATGCTCACACTCACACCTTTGGACAGTTATCAAGCTGTCTTTGAACTGTGGGAAGAACTGGGGAAAACCCACAGAGGCACAGATCCAACAAGCAAACTGCACACAGAGAGCTGAGGTTCAAACCCAGAACCTCCCGGCTGTGAGGCGATGATGATGGTGGTGATGATGGTGCTGACCCCTGCACCACTCATCTGTGGCTATTAGTTATTTCAAAATATCTATCTACCCTCTTCAGCTGTTAAGATCATGTACCTGTCACTGTTACTGTCACTCTCTCAAGTTTTTATCTCTTTCAGTAGTTGAACTGTCATCATCAGTTAACTATTTTGACAATTTGTCTGCTGTTTCCAGCTAATGCAATAACTTATTCTTTACTATTAGAAACTAAATTTGTTCATTTATTGGGTACTTCATTTTTTCTTTTCAGTATGTAAGGCCTACTCTAAGCCTTTCATTATTTGTTCAATACTATTAATAACTATTAATCACATTACTTCTTAAAACCATTGATCAAATACTTGAACAAAGCATGTCAGCCATCCAGCTCATCTAACTGTAGTGTTTCAACAATGATCTCATTATGTCAGCCATTCAGTAGTTACCTCACTGTTTCACCTATATAGCATCATTCATGACTGTTAGCATTTTCAACCATTTACCCATGACCGCTGTTTCTACAGTTCAAATGATTATGATAGTTCTTTGCTTTCCTTTGGCTAAATCTGAGGTAGTACTTTGACATACTACTGGCTCATACTAGTTACCTGAAGATTTGCAAAGATACAGGTTGAAGAACGACAGCGCGCTGACCTTATTGCTGCTGAAGTAATAATTAGCTGTGTTGCTTTATTTGTTGTTAGCGAAGTTCATATTGGTGTAGGTGCTAACCACTCATCTTAGTCCTGTGGATGCTGATGGCCTGCTCTTATTTTGACGGTACAGTGTCCTGGTTTCCTGGCAGTGCTGCGGCTCCCTGCAGCAGCTTGATGCTCTTCATGTAGAGAGCTGATTAACTGAATGGAAAGTCCTCATTTGGTATCAGGTATAAGGTCTTACATGTGACAGTGACTATCATGATCCTCATCAATGTTGCTGGATAAAGATTATGATCCTTGTTGTTTGTGTTGTAGTGTGTGATGGAGAGGAGTGAGGTTGGATTATTATTTGCTGCTACGTTGTCACCTCCAAATCTACTTAGTTCATCTCTTTTGTTGTGCGTACAGCAGGTATCAGTGTGTTTTTGACAAACAGAATAATGTAATGTGTCAGCTTTGTTGTTTGAGTTGCATGTGAAGCAGGATAATGTTATAGTTATGATTGGTATGTGCTTGTGGAGTTACCTTTCAGCAGGTCTTCCTATCGATCCAGGACATGACCGTCTGCCTGCTTACATCCACCCTCAGTCCGACCCAGCACACTGAGACATGTCCACCACACAGGACAACAGTCATCATGTCTTACATCATCCACTGGTCTATGGAGATATGAGTGATGTCACTGACCACATCCATCTTTTAGAGACACTCTGTGCTTTGCTACTTGTACAGAAATGTTACACAGACGCCAGATTAACACCACGTCACCTTCATCAGGTCCACCAAGGTCTTCATAAGTTTTCTCTTAAATTTGTTCTTAAGAAGGTTTTTAGGAGAAGGTCTACGTCAGATTCATGAAGCGTTCGTAAAGTGTTCGTAAAGAGCAGAAATGTTCTCAGCTGTGTTCTTACATTGATTGATCCTGATCCTTTGTAAACTGGGTTTGTGCCAGTGGGTCCTCACATCCTCTCATGGGGGCGGCAGCGGCTCAGTGGGTGGGGAACCAGAGAGTCATCGGTTCAGGTCTCCACCTGGATAAAGCATGGAGTGTGACGTGGTGGCTGGAGAGGTGCCCTTGAGCAAGGCACCGACCTCCTCCCCAGCTGCTCTGGGAGTACTGAATAATGGCTGCACCTCCGCTCTGTGTCCTCTCCATGCATATATATGTGTTTGCATGTGTGTGTGTGGATGGTTTAGGGGACCTGTGTAAATGACAGAGTGTAAAGGTTGTGTATGGCAAATGCAGCATGATGAATGACAAATGAAGCTGTTTCTTTATTTGCATATGTAAGGCCACTAATGCCCATAAAAGGGCATGAGACTGCAGGGCTGTGTGCTCAGAGTCACAGAAACTGAAGGGAGACGGGGACACGTGTTAAAATGAAAATGTAAATACAGCAAAGCAGCAAAGCTGACAACATATGAAAACCTTCAGTAGATCTGAAGGAGGAGCTGCTGCAGGAAGTGAACAACAGACCAACTGAAATATTTATCGACTTCGGTTGTGGATTTTATAAAATAACACAATAAAAGATACATGAGATGCTGTGATTCATTTATGCCCCGTCCACACGGAGACGATAACGTTTTAAAATGTTTCCCCCTAAACCAGAAATTTTGTGTGCATCCACACGAAGAGCCTAATATCTCCTTAATGATAAATGATGTTCAGATGGATTCTGATGAACTCTCACACCAAACAGCAGCGACATTAGCAGTTAGCTGGTGAACAGAGTGAAGCTACAGAGTTGTTCAAGACACAAGAAAACACAGTTAAAAGCAAAGAAATGTTAAACAATGGCTCGTTTGTACCATGTTAGTGGATGGTCACTTTACATGCTAAAGGCTTCATGTTATCAAGTCAGGAGTTTCATATCTGAACGTGGCCATGTTGGTTGTTTGGAGTCATAACTGACCATATTTGGATGTGATGGAAAGAGTGAGGAGGCGGGTCTGACCCTTGAACCTGAGGACACTGTCCAATGCGAATGAGACTGGAGTTTAGGTTTGGTCCCGTTGGAGCCCCCGACTTCATGATTAAATGATTTTCAGAAGGACCATCTGTCAATCAAATTAACCCCGCCCCTAACTCCTCCCACTAGATCACTGAGAAGAAGAGTTGACTTTATCTAATGACATCAGAATGACTGGTGGAAAAAATGTATTGACTGAATATTTCAGGACTGAAAATGAGGATTCTTGTATTGAAGTCAGTTGGAGCCAGAGTTTTTTTGGAGCCAGCCTCTAGTGGTTGTCGGGTGTACTGCACTTTTTTGCACTTCAGCAGTGGCCTCATTTTTGATCCCCACTTGCTTTGTCCATTTCTACGTACAGTACAATACAATATGTTCTGGTGGCAGACCAGGACTTCAGGGCACTCTAACAATAGGTCTAGTGGATTTTTTGGGGGGGATCCTTGCAGTTTTCTGCCCCACAAACTAATGTGCTTATTGTCACTGGGAGGCTGCATTTCAGTCACCCGTTATCCACCAACCAAGAACTAGTGCTAGGTCCGTGCTGGTGCTAGTCCTGGTGGTTAGTTGGTTCAGATCCCGTTTCTCCTATGAACCATTTGTTTTTCCACTGGCAAGGAGCCAAGTTGGGGCCACGTCACCGTAAAAGGTCAGTACATCACTGCATAGGTAGCTGGTTCACAACAACCGGCCGTTAGCAAACTAGCTGCTGTTAACAAACTACTGTTACCCTGTTACTATCAGTCCATGAAAACATTATTCTCAGCAGATATTCTAGTTACAACATGATTGAGTTAACAAAGCAGTGTTGCATTGCTACATGTGGTATTTATTCAGTTTTGAAGAATCACAATGTCCTTCCTGGTCACATATGATGGAGCAGCTCCCTCACTGTAAGAATGTTTAAATGGAGGAGTTATCGTGTGCATACAAGTGCTGGTCCTGGTTTTACAGTCTACACTGATCCAGAGACAAAACTGTATTGTCATTACTTTATTCTTCTACTATCACTGCTGTGTTTCTATCGTCACTCCTCCAGCTCCTGGTGTAGTCGCTGCTTAATCGGTGCTAAGTCTGGTCCAGCAAAGAAGTGGGGCCAGAGGTGGCCCCTGTTGTAGCAGCTGGGGCCGGTTCTCGTGGCGGTGGAAACACAACAAACTGGGGCTAAGTCAGGAACTGGCCCTGGAACCAGTTTGGTGGAGAAGGGGTAAGTGACTGCATTTGGTCGTACTGTTGTGATTATAGCTGCAGTATTGACATTATCAGGACTATTCTTGTTCTATACTGAGACAACAGATTGGTTATAATGATGCTCGGTCGTCTTTTAAATTCCTTGGCAACTCTGTTGTCACGAGGAACCCAACTCTGTTCGGCTGAGCTGTTCGTCTATGATGACGAGCACATTTCCAAAAGCTTCATTAGCACGATGAGTCATTATCCCCGAGTAAGAGGGCCAGCACCCGCTTCCACCACACATCCCGAGGCTCCTTCACCGTGTTTCTGCTGAAGTTTGGAGGCAGAGCACACAGAGGGGTTTCATCTACAGGAAACAGGGTCATGATTTGTCTTCGCTAAGTGGTCTGTCTTCCTGGAGATAATTATATGCTGCATAAGGAGCCAGAGGAAAGAGAAGCTTAATAAATGCTTAGGATGCTTTTATCTGCTCGATACACAGCTCATTATAACATTCACCTGGCGAGGAAGAGAATCAGCGCTTCCTGCTCAAATGTCACAGCATGACTCATGTTTTCATTCAGTTTTTTTCCCACAATTTTGGGTGAAGTAATCTTACAAATATTTATATGCATACGCCTGAGAGAAGAAACTCAAACAATTAAACAAGTGCCTGACTCCATCCTCACGGAGAGAATATCAGCTCCTCATAAATCATTCATGAATTATTACTGTATTGGTTTTTGGAGCGTACAATGGCCCCCCTCGTAATATCTTTGAACATCAACATGACTGTCGAATAGCGTCTCATCGATCTGCGATGCTCTGGTAGAAAGGTCAGCCGCTCCGATGCAGCGGGTTAGCAGAGTCAGTGCGGTCGATGAGAGCGCAGCGATGGTGGAGGCTTTGACAGCTGAGCGCAGACGGAGGGATTTTATGAAACGCCAATCATCACAGGCAGCATGTCCCCATCTTCAGATCTGCTAATAGAAGACAGGGCCTCTCTCCTGCAGCACAGGTACCATCTATTTACCTATCTGGTCCATCTTTGGTGAGTCTGTCCATCATCTGATTATTGAGCGCTGTCATCTGGAGCAGGATATTCGCCACGGCATTTCCTTTGCATGTTTATTGAGCCCATGTGCTTCTGGTGCCTCTGTAACCTCCTGGAGCTATGTCAGAACCTCATCTCTGGAGAATAAAACATACTATCATGGTAAACCCATGACTGTCTGTCTCGTGCCATCAGGCCAAAACTAAATGTCCTCTTGCAGATCTGAATGTAAAGGGAAAACCTTAAGGGGGCAACAACATCAGGCTACAACAGGGGTGGGCAATCCTGGTCCTCGAGGGCCTCTATCCTGAATGTTTTAGATGTTTCCTCTTCCAACACCTGATTAAAATGATCAGCTCATCATCAAGGTCTGCAGAAGCCTGATATTGATCCTGGTGTATGCCAGCCTGTCGCAGG
>OOFC01049070.1:57419-72873 GCA_900323345.1 Pseudochromis fuscus
CAAAGGAGGGTGATGGCAAAGCTGTCATCCATGATGGACAATGACTCCCACCCCATGCAGGACACCTTGGCAACACTGAAGAGCTCGTTCAGAAAGACTCCTTCATACAAGTGTGTAGGAGCGTTACTACAGGCCCTTCATTCCTGCTGCAGTCAGACTTTACAACCCACAATCAGTAATATCCTCTTTGCAATAGCTCTTTTATTCTGTGCAATATTTTCCAATGTGCAATATTATGAATTAGGATATTCACTTACTTATTACTTATGTTCCCATTTATTTTGCCTTAAATGAATCTGTTTATTTTGTTGTATTTTTCACTTCTTTTTTACAGATGCAGACAATGTATCCACTTTTGATGCTGTAGCACTGTAAAGGTTCCCATTGTGAGACAAATATTATCTTATCTAATATTATCTTATCTTGAAGTTAACCATAACACTGCAACTTGTGCACACCAGTTAAAAAAATGCACTTAAACATATGGATTACATTCAATTTTGCATTTATTCTTTTCACCAGGTAGTTTCAACATAAAGCCCCAAAACCAACTCATTAAACCACCAGTTAACATAATAGCGACACTTCTTACCTTAAACCAGGTGTTTGTTGTTCTTTCTGAATCCAGTTCGTTGTTCAGACCAACATCTCAGAGGAAGTGCTCTCACACAGTGAACCAGTCGGATGAGCCTGCCACTTGTCTTATTTGTTTTACACATCAGCTTAACCTCCACCCTCACAGTTGTTGTGTCAGCTGACCTTACACCCACTGCCTTGCTCTTTCATTCTCAACAGCTGCCTCCTTACAATCGTCCCCAGACTTATTACTGCAGTCACCTTGTTTACAGTTCTGTCAATTGTGCAACCAATGTTCACAAACTTGGCTTTTTTTATTTTGCAACCTCCAAAGGGTGAGGCCCTCAGTAGTGACAGCACCTCTGTCACGAGCAGGGTCATAATCAAACGCCCATATCCAATAACCATCACACTGTTTATGCTCAAATAAAATAAATAAAAATATTTTTCCTCCACTCTCACATGAGCATCACTTTAATTGGAATGAACATATTTTCACACATCATTTAATGGAGTAATACCTGCTGCACAATTTCTTACATACTCAATCGTGATAACTCCGAAACTCTAAATATTAAATTATGAGTGTGAAGTGGCGGTGTTGCTGGTCTGTGATTGTTTTCTTCAGCTGTTAATATAATTTGGCCTTTTACCTTCTCCTCAGCTACTCTCTAAAGATTCAATCAATCAATCAATATAAATTTATTTCAAACCTGCATACATACAACTTACATGAACAAGTAATAACAACATAAACAAAATAATGGTTTGAAAAGGGGATGGATGAAGCAGGTGCCTATACACTTCCAATCCCCCCACTCACCGTCACAAAACACAACATCACAAAAAACAGTCATAACACAAAATCGTCAAAACAACAACCAGCCCGAACACTCTCTGTCCCCACATCCCTCCCCATTCAGTAGTATCTGTGCTTCAGCTGCTTTATAGTTTAATCCCTTCAAGTGTCATGTGGTGTCATTTCATGTCATGTCATGTCATGTCATGTCGTGTCGTGTCATGTTGTATCATGTCGTGCCATAACGCGCAGTGTGATGTCGTGTTGTGTCGTGTCAGTTTCACCTCGACCAGGAGAGGTGTCACGGGAACAGCACTGGCTTGTTTTGAACATAGACTGTAAATAGAAATGGAGAAACTGGGGCTCAACAATGAGGCCAATGCGGTGGTGGCGATCCATCTTCAAAGACATTCATTAATAAGTAGTGATTAGGCTTCTAAAAGATGAAGTTTTAAGGACACGATTAGTTTGAATAACAGCTAATGAGACCAGCTCAGAAACTCAAGTCTCATGAGACTTGTGTATGCATACACTTTTGGATATGTCTTCGGAGACAGAGCTCCAAAAAAACCCAACATGGCAACATTCAAACGCCCATCTCGATAGCGGCCCTGAAGGACCAGGATTGAGCACCCCTGCACTAGTTACACCCACACAGGTGACTTTATTTAGCAGACTCAACCTCAAGACAGCGTGGCTATGGAGGTCTGTAACTTTTCTGTTACGGCCCGGTTTAAACTTGGGATAATAACAATTAAAAAGGGTCTAAGCCATGACAAATGAGACAGAGAGAGGAACAAGGCCAGGCTTTGGCTGAAGTAACCCAGGAGTTTATTCAACATTAACAACAACTTATACAACCAACATCAGAGAAGATAAGGTGAAGAAGAGGAGTCTGAAGCTCTGACTGGAGCTGGAGCTGGAGCTGGAGCTGCCGTCTGCGTACCTCTCTGTCTGTCTCCATATCCATCCTCATCCAACCCCCTGGAGGAGTCAGGTGAGCTGATTTTTATATCCCTGGAAACACCTGGGCCCAGGTGTTCCCAGTCAGCCATCAGGCCAGGCACACCCACTAACCTGCAACACAGACAAAACCCAGCCTCCTTCCCCCAAACACAGAAAATAGAGTGGGGCGTCACACATGTCAAAGGACAAAAAGCACAGTAGAAGTCAGTCAGTTATTTTCTATACCTGCTTTGTCCACACTTGGGTCGCAGGGGTCTGCTGGAGCCTATCCCAGCTGTCATCGGGCAGGAGGCAGGGTACACCCTGGACAGGTTGCCAGCATATCGCAGGGCTAACACAGAGACAAATGCGTATTAATGTAAACAAGTTCATTTCGCCTTGAGGGAAAACCACATCATCGACTGGGAAAAAGCCAGAGCCATCCGCGCCGAGGAAAATCGCTTCCGACGTTGGATAATGGAAGCAGTGGAGATAAAGAAACGTGCACCCAGGACGATGAACAGGGATGAGGGAGCCTACAACCTGTCCCACACCTGGAGCGCTGTCTTGGAGGGGGAGCGATTAGACAGCAGGAGGCGTGGTCCACCTGTCAGACCTGACAGGTGGACCACGCCTCAGTAACATCAGCTGATAAGGCACGTCACCACCTGACATCTGGATGACGTCCTGAAGAAGACGGAAGAGATCCGTCGACAAGAAAAGGTATTTGAAACCTGAAAACACTAATAAATCGCCTGACATAAATGAACCAAACTAAGACAGAGACAATCATCCATTCACCAATTTAATTTGATCAATTCACCTAACAAGTATGTCATTGGACTGTGGGAGGAAACCGGAGTACCCAGAGAAAACCCACCATGCACAGGGAGAACATGCAGACTCCACACAGAAAGGCCCAAGCCAAGATTCAAACCCCAAACTTTCTTGCTATGAGGCACAAGTGCTAACCACTGCAGCTAGCAGAGCTATCAATTATGGTTTGAGACACCTTCATCTATAGCTACACAAACAGGTTTTCAGCAGTGGCACAATATATGAGTTGGTTCAAACTGTGGGAGCAAACATACCAAAGGGAATAGCAACAGTATTCAACAAGCTGTAAATAAAGGGAGGTTTACATCTCTTACATTCAGGAGCAGAAGCTTAAAATGTTTTTAAATAAGCTACATTGGATATTTATAGGCCTTTACAGAAACAACCACTCGGGCTTATTACAGAGAGGACTCAAATACAGAGGGAGCAACAGCTGATTAAGACTCAGATTACACTTTGTGTTAAAAATGAATCGTCAAACAGAAACGAGACAATGATAGTTTTATGTTAAACGTGACCCAGAAACCCTGTGTTAGTGGGCTGATCTACATAGGATGTGTTTATTTTAAATACAGAGATTCATTTATGTTTCATGTACTTTGCAAAATAAACTGTAACTTTTGCACTCTTTGTCATCCGTGTTGAAACGGTAATTGACAGAACTGATATCACGTTGACAGAAAAATTAGTGTAATTGGCTGTCCTTCAATGATTTACGTAAGTTCAGCATTAGTCAGCCGTTGTCAGCTGACAATCTAGCTTATGGCCGGATTGGCGGCTGAATTTATTAATAGATTGGACTTCCAACACGATTGTGATTGACAGCAATCTGAAAGCAGCGCGGCTATATCTTCTCTCCTCCAAGGCATCATTCCTGACATAACCCACTACATTCACACATGCTACACAGCCAGTTGTATTTGTTTGTGGGGAGTGAGGCATGTTTCAGCTTCAACGGGAAAACGTAGGGAGGCTGAAGAGAAGCCAGGAGCAGTGTGGTGCAGAAGTCACAATAAGAAAGCAGTGGGCAGATGGTGTTATGAGGGAGAAACTGATTCAGTTTATGTTTGTGAGGGAAAATGTGCAGGACAGCACGGCCACTGATTGTAGGTTAAAACTCAACATTACATGCAAACAGCTAAGCTTGGACTGGACAGTAAGCAGTGAGAATTTCCTGCACTACCCAGAGTAAATGGTTTAGTGGTGAGAAACTGCAGTCTTCAGGTATAATCAGTCAGCTGTTATGAAAAGAGACGTTTAAGAAAGCACTTTGAACATGTGTGAGGAAGGAGGTCGTGGTAAAGTAAGACACTGCAGTGACAACAATTATTGTAAAAGACCAGAGTGGTGGTCATCCAATCAGATCATCCAATTAAGTTGCATTTACACTAGTACCTCCTCACTTCGCCTCGCCTCGGATCGCCCCGGATTGGCCTGCCTCGGTGCATTTTCATTGCCGAGGATAGTCCCTCCACCGTGTAGCTGGCCGTCATCCGTGACGTCATCTTCTATGCGACACACGTGTGGAAAGAAGCAATGGAGGAACAACTGCTGTTTTTGACTCTCGGTCTGTGGCCGTTTTTCACAGCAAGAAGATAGATCCCATTTCTTTTCTTGTTGTTTGTAGCACGTCTGCATTGTTTGCCGACGATTTAAAAATGGTGTGTTTGCAGGAGAGATTAGGCACTGCGCAGTGATGACACAACGCCGCAGTGACAGTTCCGACCAATTAGATTTTAGTACCTGCTCGTAATTGACGTTCTTGGAAGTTGTACCAAGTACCAAGTTCCAGGTACTTTTTTGCCAGTGGAAAACCGAAAACCGAGACGAGTAGGTACCAGTGTAAATGCGCCAGTTGTTGTCCAGCTGTCTACGTTGTGATGAGGTAAGAAATGTAATGATCCGAAGTCCAAAAAGCTAATCATTACTTTAAAATCAGTCAATTTAATTCAACCTTGTCCAAGAATTTTTCCAAAAACATTTCAAAAATGTAATTGAACATTCTCCTCGTTTATATTTTCATGTTGGTGTTGTTTTACAGTTAATTATTAAAATACTCTTGAACAGATTTAAAACAAATTCAGGGAAAAATTAGGCTGTGGGCCAAAGTAATTACTTTTTGGTCTAGCAAGTGCCCCCCTTTGGCAACCTTAGAAAGCACAGTCGATTCTGGCTTACGACTGCTTAACTGTGGGGTTATTTGGTTTGTATCTGGATGAGTGAGCATGAGATAATTGTTCAAGTGGCAAAGCCTTTTAGCTGCCATATTAATTCAGGCTACTGCTCATCGGAAGCAGAGAAGGAAGTGGTGTGATGGATTACAGAAGTTTACAGAGGGAGGAGGTCGGGACTTCTGACATTGGGAGTTTTAGCTCGTTCGAAAGCCTCCAGCTCACTGCTAATGTTTCGTTTTCATCCTATCACTGCTTTTTGTAAATCCCTCCAAAGCTAATGTCAAATAGCTCAAAAAGCTGGAAACACTGAGTATATGTGATTCAGCTTTTCCATAGACAAAGTTCAGCAGGTTGTTTTTCACATGTTACTGATGTGATAACATGTTGAAGGATGATATAAGCTAAATATAGTTTGGTATGTACCATTCACAAGTGGCACAACAAAAAATGGCAACAGGGAATATTAATAACAGAGGAAATAACATCTCTGTGACTACATGAAAAAAAACACATTCATTTCCCTTTTTTCACAGATGTTCTGCACCTACATGATTTTAAATACAGTGCTGCCAATGAGAGATACACTCATCAACCAGAGACATACAGAGGTGGCTAAAAGGATTTGAATTAACCACTATTTAGTTAAAGATAAAAATACTGGGATCTTAAGCCCAAAAATGTATTGCACATCTTTTTGAGGCAATCACTGTAATTAATATCTATGTTATAGTTATCTCCACTAAGGAGGTACATAGGGCTGCATTGGTTTGTTTGTTTGTGTGTCAATCTGTCCATTTTTTTTTCTTTTTTAATACCAAAGGAACAAATTATTAAATGGGAAAAATCACATGATGGAATCTTGTCCCATCTCTTATAATGCACAATATTCCTGCTGGATTATTCCTTCTGCTGAACTTCATGCTCTCTGAGTACTTTCCTGTTTTTAATAGAAGTGCATTTCTGACACACTCTTAGCATAATGATCTACTTCTCTCTGGTTTGGTGGGTGTCTTTCCCCAGCTGTGAGGTCCACATCGTTCTGTAGATGATTCATAGCATTTTAGAACAGTTCAGTGTTTTCTTCTCATCTGTTTGTAGGTGCTTTTACATCTATGTTTTAGGTCATTATCCTGTCAGAGGAACCCTGATCTGTGACTGAGACAGAGCTCACTCCACCATCATCTGTCTTCACTGTGCCCTGTGCCAGATGTGAGCAGCAGATTCATGACATAACTGAGCCTCCTCCATGTGTCACAGTGGAGTGTTATTCTTTCCTTTGAAAGCTTTATGTTTGTGTGAACACAGAGCTGATGTGACTTTATTTTTTCAATCTGTGTGAAGAACTTTCTCCCTGAAGCCTTGTAACCTGCCAACATGCATTTTAGCAAGTTGGGTCATCTTCTTCATTGGAGACACTTTCATTGAAAAACAATGTGTGGTGCAACCATAGACATAGATATGGACGAAGCAAGTGTGACATCACCCGTTGGTTTGTGGACTCCTGTTTTGAAGCCAAGAGATCGTAATGAAATGTCACCATGTTGGTTGTTTGGAGCCAGAAGTGACCATATGGGGATTTGATGGAAGGAGTGGGGAGGCGGGTCTAACCCTTGAACCCGAGATCACTGCCCAATGTGTATGAGACTCAGCTTCACCTTGTCGATCCAGCTAACCACACCCCTAAATAGTCCTCTTTTTGAAGCCTGATATCTACTTAATTGTGATTTTTTTTCAGACCACCAGATCACTGACAACAAGAATTAACTTTAGCTAATGACATCAGAATAACTTGTGAAAAAAACTATTTGAGTATTTCATGTTAAAATGACGATTTTTAAATTAAAGTCACTTGGAGTTTTTTGGAGCATGCCTCCTGCAGCTGTCGGGTGTATTGCACTTTTTTGCACTTCCACATTGGACTCATTTGTGAGCCCCAATTGCTTTGTCTATTTCTATCTATACTCTATGGCTGCAACCATACTGTTATACTGTTATCTTTGGGGTCAGGTTGTAGGTGTTTTCACATTTGCTTTGGTGGTTTTTCCACTATTCAAACTATGCTCCTGTGCAGTCTGAGCTGGCTTTCTCTCAGAAACAGTCCCAGGAACATCAAGCATGGAGACTGTCTTGTGGCCTCTACTTTGACCATGCTTGGCACTTATCTACTGTTTTTAAACTCCTCAGGCAACTCTTGTCTTTTTCTTTCTCCAGTCATTGCTGTGCAGAAAATGAACAATGAGTCCTTTTCTCCCTTTAAACAGGCTGAATGACTCATTACATGATTGAAGACACCTGTGACACTAATCGAAGACAATAGTCCTGCTCGAAATATCACCAAAATCTATTCATTCATCACCACTTCAAAAGGGTATCAATAATTTTGTCCAAGGAATTTTAATAGATTTTGTATCTTTTGGGGTTTTACAAAATAAAAGGCGTGCATTTCAGTGCATTTCAATAGAAGACTAATATTTCAGTGAAGTGTGAGGACACACTTTCAGCCACATCTGTGCAGGCAAAACACAACATTGGATCTACATGACAGGAAAAAGTATGTGACCTCTTTGGAAATACTTGATTTCCTGGATTAATTTGCCATAATGATCTTCTTTGATGATGATCATGTGAAATAATCTTCATCAAAGATGCTAATAACACATAAGCACATGTTACATTTTGTATCTATATTGATCATGCATTAAACATTCCAGGAGCTGGTAGAGGATGCAAGTGATCTCTTGTAATTACGATAGTTGAATCTCATTTGGATAATTCTTCCTCACAGAACTGATTTAACTCAGTGTCTGCTGTGATGTTGAGGTTATTCTACAGCAGTGGTGCCCAACTCCGGTCCTCGAGGATCAGGATCATTATCAGGCTTCTGCAGAGCTTGATGATGAGCTGATTATTTCAATCAGTTGTGTTGGAAGAGGGACACATCTAAAACATGCAGGATAGTGACCCTTGAGGACCAGGATTGGGGACCCCTGGGTTAAAGTCTGGCTTTTGACTGCGGTACACTTTAGTACAGTTCCGAACCTTTTTAGACCACGCACCACCTTTGACTACCCAACCTAGCTGATGCACCACTAACCCCGCCCACTGCCGCTGTCGTCTTCTTCACTCCAATGCAGCTCTCCGTTTCTCTCGTCTCCTGTTCTCACTGTCCTCTTTCACTATAATTACTGATATTAACTCTTGATATCACGCCTCACAATTTCCTTGTTTTTAAACAATTCTGCATAGGCCACCATTACCGTTTTCAGGTTGTGCACCACCGAGTGCCAGCTTGTGCACCACAGGTGGTGCGTGCACTACAGTTTGGCACCCTGCTTTAGTAGATCAGTAGTAGGTAACCAAATTTGCTACATTAACCAATTTGTCCTGAGCTTCAACTGGTAGACAGCCATGCTGACATGAATCTGTGTGATGCTTTGATAAACCTGGGGACTGGTTTCCCTTCAATGATGTCTTAGATCAGAGGGAGCACAACACCCCCAGATGATGCTTTCATGCTGGAGTGCAGTGCTCTTTTTACAGCGCACACTGCTGTGTGTTCTACCCAAACATTTCAATCTTAGCTTTATCAGTCCACAAAACATTTTCCCAGTAGCACCGTCGAGTATCAAGATGCTCTTTGGCAAACTGCCATGAACACCACGCTCCATGAAAACCACTTCTTTGGAGAATATCCACAACACTAAATCGTCTCCATTTATGGACAGTTTGTCCAACTGTGGAGTGATCAATAGCTAAACTCTATGAGATTACTCTGTCACCTTCTGCAAATCAACAATTCTTCACTGTGATTACTCTTAGATACAAAAGTGGTGTTAGGTAAACTAGATTGTGTCTGTTCAGTTGTATCTTAGATGAAGATCTGACCACATTTTAAGATATAGTTTAACATATGTGCAGATCATGGCCCATAGTTCACTTATGCTCTTTGTTGTACATAGTGAAACACAAATGATTCCCTTCAGCTGTTTTCTTATGATAAATGGCTCATAGCTGTCCTCTGATGTACAGCAAACTACAGACAACACTTGCTGTTTTGTCATTTTCTCATCAATATAACCTTTTCAATTACAAAACAGTAGTAATTTGATTTCCGACATCTGCATGATCTCAGCCTCTGAAAATGCTTGAACCTGTGAGAACCTATCAGTGTGACTTAAATAAAAAAGGTCCAGCGTTACTTTCCTCCCATTCAAGAACATTTCCTTCTTCAGCTTATTAAGCACAAGGGAAAGACTTTAACAGTTTTCCAAAAAATGATTCATAAGCAGAGCGCCACATGAAGCACACTGTAACAGATACCTCACCGGCCACAATAAATGGTGTCACAGGATCGCAGGAAACCTCACACAAACCCACCCACATTCGTTTGAACTTCAATACAAGGACCGTAGCTGACATAATGCATTCCACATCCACTTACCTAATCCAGACATTTAGATTTAGTTGAATGTAAACCTGCATCAACTTCAACTTTTTTGAACAAGAAAATAAAAAATAAAAAAGGGGACAAAGAGGTCCATGTGTAAATTCAGCTGTGTGCAAGATTTTTATAAAGGGTCTTTTTTCATGCTTTATCATGATATCTAAAAAGTGAGATATTATTGTAAACATAACAGGCATGACCATTTGGTGTTGACCGGTAATGTTTATCATATCATAGAGGCCAATAGCTTGATTACAGCCACAGGGTTTGAACATAAAAATGGCCTGTAATTACATTTAATGCCATTCTGTGCTGTATCCTAAACAACTGCAATTAATATTAAATGAAATTAAAAACAAGATGGTAGTTTACACTTATGGTGTGATATCAACAAGGTCTGTTCAGTATTTTAAACAACAAAATTAAATATGTCCTGTGTTTTTTGTCTAGATATTTTTACTAAGTAGCACACACATAGAAAACCAAGTTATGATCCAAATGTAGTAAGCGCCTGGAGAGCAGTTGCACACTATTTGCAGTGAGCTCCTTTACCCAGATCTCAGTATCAATAATGTGGAACAGGCAGTCATTTCATATTCAGGCTGCTGAACACAGAACTGAATAACACAATACTTGCTATTTTGTATAGTTTCTGAGAAATCAGATTTTTGGATTATGTTTCAGTTAAAGTTTAAGGTAGCGGCAGTGACTTCCAGGTACTTCATTGGTGTTGTGAATTGATTGTGTGTGCAGAGGCATGCGTGACCAATAATTTCAATGTACCTTTTTGCATATGATAGTTGGACTATAATTTATACATTTTACCTAAAATTAAAAGTTTGATTTTGTATATTTAGGATATAACTATGATTAAAAAGCCTTTCTAACACCTGTGGGATACAAATACAAGAACCAGACATGCAGTAGGTCAGCTTTATCATAATGATATATAATATATTAAATATCTTAAATATATTCTTAAATCACACTGGTAGAGAATTGTCAACATGTTCATATGCACTACTTCATGTCAAAGTCACAAATAGCCATAAATCATGATTACATACTGAGTGGTGCCTGGTGAGTGGGCTGTGAAGTAAAAATGCAAGTTAAACATATTATTACTTTTTAAAACATATTAATGAATAAATACTAGAGATACATACATATTGTGAAATTGATGGAAATGTAATGATGGCAGGTGCATGGAAGAGTCTAAGTGCAAACATCAGTAGTTTTGCAGATTCCAGGATCATTTATTGTTTATTTCCTTTTTTTCCTGGTTGTTTTATCAATAGATCTAAATCAAGATTTGGTCAAGTTTTGTTTTCTTTTGCAGTAAAGTGGACAGGTACAGTGGATCATAAAAAAAGGCATCTGACTCAGCTGGTGTGTGTAAACACAAGACATCTAACATATCACCACCCGTTGAGTACTTGGATTGCAACAGAGCTCAGAGGAGCAGGGCGCATGCAGACCATCAGGCTGTGCATTCTTAGCCGGGGACTAATTTTTTTAGTCCTCCACTTGGGTCTGGGTAAACAGCACCGCCCCGATGGTTGTTTGTTTTAAGTGTGGAACGATCCATCGCACAGCGCCGGGCTCGATTGACACTGTCTGCTGATCTGCTACTGCGGATTGCTCAGAATAACAAGGCTGCTCGCTAATTCCCGTCTATCGGGGCTTTCGCCGAAACACCGAGAGAGTAGGGTCCAAAAAAAGCCAACAAGGCAGGCAAGACCGCCGCGCCACCGTTGTCCGCACCCCAGAATGGCTTCAGGAGACCTTTACGAGGTAGGATAAAACCATGTCCAGGGAAAATGCTCTGTAATATTGACGAATAATGGAATTAGGAAGTAAAGGGAAGGGCGTCGCGTATGCAAAAAGCGGTGTCCTAAGCCCTTTAACAGGCGAAACTAACCCGTCTCAAGCTTTGCGAAGACAAGGTTGGTTAATTTATGCGTATACTTTGTGTCGCTTCTGATATACTTTGACATAATTCTTCACGGCTTGTAGTAGAAACAGACGAGATGTAATTTGACGGGCTGAACTCCTCAGTCTGTCGCCTAGTTGAAAGTCGTGGTAAAGTGACAGCAGCGCGGAGCGGACGGACGGGCATGGTGAATAGCTCCAGACGGAGTGATGGTTCTGAAGGTGCGCATACGTGCCAAAAAGATATTTAGTCATCACAACCTTTACAGCGGTGTGACTGGTTCTCTCGCGGGCTGTTCTGGCAGATAGGACGACACACCAGTTTATTTTTATCGAGCCGTGTAAACAAGTCTGCGTGAGCTTCTTTCCACGGTGGATTTGGTGAAATTGTGACTCCCCGTAAGTGTTGGGCGTAAAAGTTGCCCGAATGGGTGGCAGGAAGGTCACGCTGCCCTCGTGCGCAACATCACTCTGGAACCGGTGCCAGAAATGGCATGAAGCCTGATTCCCACATCAGCTTTTATTGAGTCAGACACTTACTGTCATTAGCCTTTGTTATGCTGACATGGTGTCATATGTTCCAGAGACAGAGAGGGATGGGGGAGATTTTAATCTGTGATGACTTCCAAGGACAGACCTATACAACCAGGATTACTCTCTTCTTTTTTCAAATGTATAGAGGGGAAAAAAGTTCATCTGAAAAGAAAGTTGTTGGGATCCTCTGAGTGTTCCAGTAGATAACATTATCTGCTCACAGCACTGACAAACAGTGCATGATGAGTAGAGCAGGACATCACTCAGAAGACAATAGATTAAATAAGTGAGAAGCAGTAAGTAATTGCCTTTTCACAAATTGTTTCTTTGCAGTTATACCAGCTGACTACTATATATGTTTTTTTTAATTACACCAAGTTATCCTGGGAAAACATTTAATGTAGAATATAACAATACAGAAGATCCATGCACTACATTTTGCACAAATTTTCACATCCCCTCCTTCATCTCCATCTCTATCTCCAGAGCCATGTGTTCAGTTTTATTTACTTTTTTTTTAACAGCAATCCGTTACGTTGGCGATGTGTGTGTTTCAGATTTGCTTCATACTTTCATGTCCTATTACTGAGCATTGAAAGCTGTTTGTTGTTTGGGTAATTCCTGCCGCTGGGGGAAAAATGTTCACTTATTATTCTGCGATGTGTGGTTGTGGCTTTACAGCAGTGAAGTAGTACTGAGTCATTCTGTACTTTTGTTTTTAAGATTGAGTCTCAGATTGACAGTGCTTCTTGTTCCACTTGAGATCTGCCTCGTGTGGTTGCTGGTACTATAACCATTCATTCATTTTCTCTGTGGAGCTGAGGGACTGATCAGTTTTAAACATGTTGCTGGTTTATCATGATCTGTCATGCCAAAATATGATGCATTTTTGTGAGTACCAGTGTGTTCAGTCGTAGCCTATCAACAGTTGGTTTTGAGTTTTTTCCTCCACTAACATGACACCAGGTCAGTTGTCGGCACAGTTTCCTTGATAGATTTTTATTTAAAAAATGAATCCAAAAAAAAATTATGTTTGTGGAGAAGTGTGTCTTCTATTATTGCGAGGAATGGCAAGTAATCATGTTGCAGTGTCATCATCAGGGAGCTAATATGGTTGTGTACAGGTAGTTTGTGTTGGAAATTGTTTAAAATGTGGAATCTGAGATATATATGACTGTTGGGAAAGTTTGGGATTAAATCAAAAAATTCAGTGCTTGTATCGTTAGACTCATGCCTCTTCATTATTTTTATTATTATTTTTGGAGAAAAGCAAAAACAGTGACTACGGAAAGCACTGCAGCTCACATTTACTGGAGAGAGTCATTGATTTTTACATGGACTGAGCCAACGCGAGGAGCTGAGAATAAGCCTGGATATTTTTCCACGAAGCAGAACATCTTGACATCACTCATAGGTTTCTAATAAGATGTTGTGAAGTCTGGGGTTTGGTCATTAGCTGTGTAGGGTTCTTGAGTAAGGAAAATCTAATATTTTTGAAGGAATATGTTGAGGAGTCAAGTAGATGGAGTGTGAAGGAGTAAGCAGTGACTCCAGGGCTGAGATCAAGGTTGGATATTTGAAATTCACTACTTTGCTGGGATCATTCGAAAAATGTTGGTGGATTGTGTTGAACAGATGTCATAGCATCAAACCACCTGATAAGTAATGGGTGAAAGCATTTTGCAAAATCGTGGACAGGTTGTCTGCTGACTTTGTAAAATGCTTTGAGGCAGTGGAAGCACCGTGAATGAACCTAACAATGGGATTTCTGCAACGTAGCTGAGAAAATAACAACTTGGGGTCAGTTGCTGTGCAGAGATGCTCACTATTCATCTTTATTTACTGAGCACATTCGACTCTTAAAAATATCTGCACACATTAGATGATCAAAATTGTGGACAAAGTCCCACTTAAAATAAATATATTGCAAGAGAGAAGCTGAGGTGAACAGCTAACAACTCAAGGAGGATCAAATATTTACTTTTATTCAGGCTTGAAATGTGGCTGTCAGACTTTGTATTTTCATGATCTCTAATCAAAGCTTTTGTTTACTTGGTTGCAATAGATTTTAAAGGGATACTTCAACATTTTGGCAAATTGGCCCATTTGCGTGATTCCTGTAGTCACTACGAAAATATTACTTACTTTTTTTTTTGGTTGCGAGCCGCTATTTGTTCTGACGAGCGTCTGAGCAGGGCTTCGTGGCTACATAATGGAGGTTAACGGGGTTTTTTTCCCCTCTCGTCAAACTCATCAAATACACAATCCAACAAGGCCAAAACACTCTGGTGGACATGTTATAATTCGCACATTCACTACGCGGTGAAACCCCAACAAATAGTATTGAAACGTTACCACATTGAAGGAAATACTGGGAACTACTTTTTTGAGTACAATTCTGAGCGGAGTGACACGGTGCGCAGTTCAGCCTATAACCGCAAAGCTTTCACACTCACGTCGCAGAAAGTTTTGTGAGACTTTGAGTAGGTGTGGGACTGTTGTGAATCATTTCATACAATCATGGTTCATACTTGCATTGTTAGACAATGTGGTAACATGCAAAAGAAATGGACCAGCGTGAGGTTTCATCATATACCAACAACTGATCAGGATAGGATGAGACAATGGCTGATAGCACTGAACATCGATCCCAATACGCCGGTAGAAAAGGTGAAGAAAATGCTTGTGTGCTCCGACCATTTTTTGCCAGAGGACTACGGCAAAAATCATTTGAAAGGCTCTGCCATACCATCTGTCGGCATCACAGAAAAAGCGGACCTGGTAAGTGATTTGCGTGCTTTTTTTTCTCGTCCATCAATCTCTGTGCTGTAACCTCACGTTGACTAGCGTTAGCGTTAGCTTATAAGTACCAAGCAGGATAAATTATTCTAAAACGCTAACGTGCCTGGCATGAATTATCCTTTTAGTGTAAAATAGGATAGTGCGGAGTGTGCAGTGAGCACTTTTTTGAATGTGGGGGATCATGATCTCTGGTTGTTTCTGTTCTGTTTATGAATGTGGGCGAGCCACTTAGTTAGACTCGCTGACATCGGCTTCTTCTCAAGTTTTGTTGACGGAAGTACCCTGCACTAAACACCCGCTTTTCAAATCACTCCGCCAAGAAGCCGCGGGTTTAGAACTACTTCCGGCTTTGCAATATTAGCAAAAACAACTCAATTTCGTAACTTTACATTATTATTTTATAGCGTGGTG
>OOFC01049071.1:7375-34717 GCA_900323345.1 Pseudochromis fuscus
TTCAGGATGTTGAGGTCCTGATTGATGTCTTTGTCTCGTCACGTTTGGACTGCTGTAATATATTCCTATCAGGTTTGTCAAAGAAGAGCCTTCATGGTCTGTAGCTTGTGTCGTACGAGATACGAGTGTATTACTCTCTGCTGTGGCTACCTGCTCAGGTCGGAGCAGACTTTAAGCTGCTGTTGCTAACTTATAAAATTATAAATGAGAACTGCTGCATTGTGAATTGTTGAAACCATATGTCCCTACTCGTGTTTCCCAGGGGACCGGGCTTCATATGGTGCATTTACACTGGTACCTACTCGCTTCGCTTCGCTTCAGTTTTGTTGCATTTCCACTGGCAAAAAAGTACCTGGAACTTGGTACCTGGTACAACTTTTCGTACCTCCTCTCCTGCGGTTCCAAAAAAAGTACCTGGTCAGGTCGGAGCAGGTACTAAAATCTTATTGGTCGGAATCGTCACTGTGTTGTTGCATCATCACTGCGAGGCACTGTCCCGCAAACACGCCATTTTTAAATCGTCTGCAAACCGTGCAGACGTTTTTCAAACAACAAGAAAAGAAATTCTGCCCCTTGGACGCACAACGAGGTGCAAACCTTTCTGTCACTAATCACCGACAGCTGTGTGTCGCATAGAAGATGACGTAACGTATGACGACCAGCTACATGGAGGAGGGACTATCCTCTGTGATGTAAATGCAACTGAGGCTGACCGATCTGGGTGACCCGGTGCGAGGCGAAGTGAGGAGGTACCAGTGTAAATGCAACTATAGTGTCCCAAAGCTCCATAGGAAGACGGTCTTCCTGTTGAAATCAGGAAATCGTCTTCCATTGAAGACCCACTTATTTACTGTCACATATGAGTCTTAAATTGTTTTACTGTGTTTGTTTATGTCTGGATTTTTGATGTTTCTATCTTTATGTACAGCACTTTGATTGAGAGCACTTTATAAATAAATGCATTTATTATTATAGTAGTTGTGTTTATGTTTGTAGTAAGTCTTCAGTCAGGGTCCTCTCAAGTGATGGAAATTGTGTAGGTGTGTGTGTGTGTGTGTGTGTGCGCTCAGTGGGACGCTGGTCAGCAGCTTCCTCCTTCAGAATCGTCCATCTGGTGTTTGAGCTCTGAGGCGTCGCTTTAGCCTGACAAAGCACTTTCTCACACACACACACACACCAGCTTGCTATGTCTCTTGTAACTGTTGTCTCTGTATCTGAAAACACGGACCAATTCAACAACTGCATGCTTGTATAAGGCTGATCGATACCTCGCCCCACAGCCTCCATCGATGGCGTCCTGTGATGAGACAACATCGCTACAAACATAATGTGCAACAAGCCAGGACAAAAATAACTTTGTCTTCAAATGTACATCTTTTTCCAAATCCTCTTTTCATTTTCTCGAACAATTGACCCAGAATACAACAAATCAATATGTCAGCACGCTGCTCTTTATTGGTGGGATGTAATACAGGAAAGGAACCTGCGCCAGGTGCTTTGAAACTAATCAGCGCTTGGCACCACAACCTCTTATTGATGATATTTTATACAGCAAAGGATCCAGTCTTGCAGGCACAGCGTAAAACTAATCAATAGATCACGCTGCAGCCTTCTTAGCAGCACTATATTTGGGAAAGGATGCATACAGTCTTGTATTCTGTGCAGCCAATCAATACGAGGCTCTGCACTCGGTTATTGATGATGCTTTGTTTGGGAAACGATATAAGAGGCTGCGCGAGCCCTGTGCTGTATTATTGTTTGTTTATGGGGATCACAGTGTCTCAGCAGTGTGGTTACAGCAGCAACGTGACCTCGATTTGAGGATGTCGAGACATTTGAGAGGAAAATCAGTTTCAGTGGCAGAGAGTGTAAACATCAAAAACACCACGTGACGTCGTTTCTCCTTCTGCTGTGAAAGGACATTCACACAAGAAAGGTGCACAGAAAAATACAGGGTATAGAGAAACACAAAGGTCCAAAAGTAATAAAACAAACATGAAAACAAAGTACAACCCAAAAGCAACCAAAGTATAAAACAAAACTGAGTCCATAAGAAACGCAAGGGAGAGTCCAGGGAGGCAGGAAGGCAACATGGGAGCACAAGAAACAGAGGGAAGACACACTGGCCGTTTCTCAATTCAAAGTACGCAAACTTGTACCCATGTACTTGGTGAGAGTGTACCTGCAAGTCGGACTCTGAAGTACGGACTTGCGGGAAAGCAAGAACGCACCGAAGCTAATGTGCGATTGGAACGGCATCGTACTTGTTGACGTCACATCTCCGCTCGCTGTTACGAAATGCATTATGGGTTATTTGGCTTCCCCAAGTCCACACAAGTCTGGTCTGATGCAGGCTTGATAATGAAGGAGGAGCGGGAACACATCCGGGTATTTCATACGTTTTTGGGCAGATGTGTACTTTGAATTGGAACAGTACTAGGTCTCCGACTGATGACGTTTCGCAAGTACGCGAGAACGTAAGTACGGACAAGTACGCATATTGAAAAATGGTCACTGACTAAATAGACCAGACGAGACGAGACACAGGTGAAACCAATCAGGGTGGGGAAAACAATCAAGAAGAGAGGGAGAGGGACTCAGACAGGAAGTAAAACTGATGGAAGTGAACAAAATAAAACAGGAAGTGACATCACGAGGGAGGACACAGACAGAAACACTGAGGAAAAATATGAAAACCAAGAACACGAACTAAGAAACCAAGGAAAACACAACTGATCATAACAACTAGTGTATGAAAAATTATTCATCTCATAAGAATAATGAAAACAAACAATCAATTCCATAATTTATTTACAGGATATACATCTATTTACTCAAATGTCATAATTATTTGAATTGTTTTTTACCCAGAGGTTTGGAAATTAGGGTCTGGAAAAAAGAAATTTCAAATGTGTAAGAACCCTGAAGTTAAAATACAATAGGTGTACTCCTGGAAACCCCTTGCATCTTCAGCAATAAACACAAGTACAAATATTTCTGCATTTACCTGTTGTGAAAATCCCAGAATCTACAAAAAACCTCCTTTGGACCTTCATTTCTGCTCCTCAGTGGTGGCAGTGAATCTCATCATCGATTGGTTTTCGTAGCACCATGTGATACAAAATGTTGCACAACTTTCACAGACATGAATTCGCATCTATTTGTGTCACCTGTTTCAAACTTGCCCCCACTCATGTCTTTGCAATCATTTGTAATTGTGCTGCAGGAAAAATTCACTTTGCATTTGGTGTGAACACATCCGTCCAACATGGTGAACACTGCACCTGCACACAGCAGCTTGTTAGCGTTTAACTGTCGGTTGCTGACATTTGCATCTATCTCCAAACACCACTGTCCCTGAAGGAACAGCTGCACAGTGGTGATTTATGTGCTTGATTTAATAGTTGTAGTCTAATTAAACAGCAGCGTGATATGTTTTTATATGTTTTCTGTGTATGGTCCATATTCCAGCTCATCATGCTCATCCTTTATTGTGCAGTGAAAGCAGCTGGAAGTCACACATGGTGCTTTTGTGTGTTTTTCTGAATGTTAATGATGAACTTTTACTGAACTAAAAAGAAAAAATCAACCCAAAGAAACAAGAAATGTATAAAAAGCTGTGGAGGCTGCAGGTTTGCAAATTGGCGGAGGTTTTGACTCTTGATGTCTTTTTCTGATTCATGAAGACACGTCGACTTGAGGAAGTCCAACACTGTCCTGTGTGTGTGTGTGTGTGTGTGTGTGTGTGTGTGTGTGTGTGTGAAATGGCAATTAGGAAACATTCTCATAGCCCCATTCCTGCTTCTTTAAATTCAGTTGTCTGCATTAAAACAGAAACTCCTGCAGTGGAAAGAAACCAATCATCTGTTTCAGCACAACAAGCAAAAGACTGTTTTCAATTATTGGACAGAAAATGGGTTTTAAACCGTTGTATGTATTTCGAAAAATGTGCATTTTTCTTTTTCCTGGAACAACAAAGTTAAACTTAAAAGGTCAAGCAATTCATTCCACACACACACACACACACACACACACACACACACACACACACACGGATGATTTGAAAGTGTATTGAATCTTGTTCCTCATGAGTTGAAATGTAATAAATCTCTCTCATCTCTGCAGGAGCTGGAGGTTGGTCTCCTCTCGTCTCCGACAGATATCAGTGGTTGGAGGTCGACTTGGGCGAGCGGACAACCATCACAGCCGTCGCCACGCAGGGTCGCTACGGCAGCTCTGATTGGCTGACGTCCTACTTGCTGATGTTTAGCGACACGGGACACAACTGGAAGCAGTACAGACAGGAGGACAGCATAGGGGTGAGTCCCAAACCTGTTTATTATGATGCTCCATCTGTAACAAATTGACTTGAATTGTGTTGAATCGAGTAGAATTACAGCTCATGCACAGCACTGCCTTAAAAACTGGGCACAACTTCAAACACACAGTTTACTATAGCGATCTGATAAAAATAAACACCATTCAGGTTGATTACAGCCAATTTTCCAGGACGATCACAGTCATATTTACAGTGGATATGGTGTTTAGCAGCGCTTGTGTGCAGGGATCAGCACATCCTGCCCATCCTGCAGAGATAATCACAGTCATCAGGAGCCTTTGACTCCACATTAATAATGGATGAACCAATGAAAGAGCTCTGCTGACTGTGCCGACCTGTTGCCAAACCACTCAAGCTGCCGCTGATGGACACAGAGTGGGACAAAGAGGCTGAGACCACGGTCTGGAGCGCCGCCGAATGCTAAACTTAGCAGAGAAGATATCAGCGTGTCTGGAGAGTGTCTCACGCTGGTTTTCAAGAACATTTTGGTGTTCAGAGAAGATGTCTACATACAGACACAAGCTGCTTCTTGGTTTTTGTCTCAATTGCACAAACCAGAGGGAGCAGTGGCTCAGTGGGTTGGGAACCAGAGGGTTGCCGGTTCACATCCCATCCCAGGCAAAAGCAGAATGTGGACTGGTGGTTGGAGAGGTGCCGGTCCACCTCCAGGGCCCTGTCACAAGTCCCTCCATGTGGTTTGCAGGGCCAGCCTTTGGGTGTGTGTGGGATGGTTTGGGGCTCTATTTGAAGTGCAAATCCATTTTCATTGTATGATTCTTCTTCAGATACTGTGTCACATTTTAAATAGAGTTCGGGATCAAAGCATTTTGGAGTTTATGGCCCACTCAAAAGAATTTCCCAACTTGGGATCAATAAAGAGATCGTCATTGATTTCAGGAGGAACAAGACTGAACCGTCCCCCCTCTACATCAACGGCGACGTAGAGAGGGTCCACACATTCGAGTTCTTGGGAGTCCAGATCTCCGATGACCTCTGCTTGTCTCACAACATCACAGCAGTGACAAAGAAGACTCAACAGTGTCTACATTTTCTAAGAGTCCTCAGAAAATACAACCTGGACAGGAAGCTGCTGCTGGCCTTCTACCACTCGTCCACTGAGAGCCTGTTGACGTACTGCATCTCTACCTGCTACAGCAGCTGCACTGAAGCAGACAGAGTGAGGCTTCAGAGGACAGTCAAAGCAGTGCAGACCATTATTGGCTGCCCTCTCCCCTCCCTGTCGGACATCTACACCACCCGGTGCCTGAGCAGAGCTCGAACATCATTAAGGACAGCACACAGCCTGGTTCTTGGCTCTTTGACCTGTTGCCCTCTGGCAGGCGCTACAGGTGCGTCAAAGCATGAACAAACAGGCTGAAACACAGCTTCTTCCCGAGAGCCATCATCATACTGAACTCTCACACACGCCTCCCTCTACCATCAACAACTGTAGACTCACTCTGAGCACTTTATCTGGACTTTTTATGCACATTTATCCTAGAGCTTTTTTATCTTGTAAGTAGTTTTTTTTACTCCATATTTGGCACTGCGTGTTTGCACTGAAAAGGGGAAGCAACCCAATCTTGTTGTACTCTGAGTATAATGACAATAAAGGTATTTGTATTCGTAAAGTACCTCTATCTATCTATCTATCTATCTATCTATCTATCTATCTATCTATCTATCATTCGCAGCCACATTCGTTACTATAGGTTTCTACGCTTTAGTGCACAAACTTTCTGGTCATTTTGTTATATTTTATCAACAATGGGATGCGATGTGGCGTGGTGGGATGTGACAGTAATTCTCATCACTGGTCTGGGAGAAGTTAATCATGTTGTTAGCTCACTGTTCAGGTCGGGGCTAAAACACCTGTTCGTCCCTCTGTTTTGGTCGTGTAAGTCAAACGAGCAGTCGCAATGTTGTCATGTCCTGGGCTGTGGTAGGCAACATTAATCTGTTACATAAATACAGAAAAAAAAGAAACCAATGTTCACAAACAGACCAATGCTTTCCTTACACTTTAACAGATTTATACATACAGGTTTGGATGCATCAGCTGTTCACCAAGCATTCACGAAAATCGCGAAGAAAACAACAGAATCTAGGCATCTGTTCTACCTATTTAAATGATGTTTTATTGGTGTCACGTAAAATTTGTTTGATAATATGAACATTATGTGTGTCAAATATACATTTTTGGCTCCTGATGCTATTCAGCTATTCACCATTGCAGACCACAAACATGGCGGACGCATCCCATAATCCACCACAGCATGACGTATGTTACCAAACTCTATAGTGAGCTGTACAGTGTTTTTATCACCCATGGACCGACCCTAGCGAGCCATCCGAATATGTTTCCAGTCTTTCTGCTGAGCTCATGTAGCCAGCTGCTGGGTGGAGCTCCACATCAAGTGTACATACATGAGTAGTACTGAAGAAAGTCTGCTCTCTGGTTTCATTTGCATAATAATAAATAAAAAGATACTTGTTGCAGTCTTTGCATCCAGTCAAAACTTGCAGTAGCAACGGCACCACGTGATTGGCTGCCATCTCTTCAGGACTTGTACGCCTCCAGGACCCTTTATTCGGATCCCCATTAGCTCCCACAAAGTGGTTGCTAGTCTTCCTGGGGTCCCTTCCTGGGGACCCTGAGGAGGCCGGGAGAAATTTGTGGCCAGTCCCTCCCACCCCGGACACAGCCTCTTTGAGACACTTTCTTTGTGGCTGACCGTCCATCAAGACACAATAACTGTTTTTTTCCACCTGCAGCTGGTCTCATTAAGATGACCAGAGACCCTCACTGTGTCAAGGGAAACTGAGGCAAGGAGCGAGGACCCAAGGCGAGAGCAGCTAAGTGAAAGATTTAATCCAGGCAAAGGCATAATCCAAAGGGCAGGCAGAGAATCCGAAAACCAGGCAAGACTAAGACCGAATACAAAAACATGAACGTGAACTAAAGACTAGGACGCGAGCAGAAGCTACGAACGAACTGGCCCAGGACAAAGAGACACATGAGGTCAAATACATGAGGCAACGAGACACAATGGGAAACAGGTGGGGGGGACAATCAGGGAGCAGGTGTGATGAGACAGGTGCAGACAGGAAACAAAGCTTGGGCACAAACACACAAGGAATAAGACTATCAAAATAAAACAGGAAACATGAAACACAGAAAGAGACAAAGACCAAAATAACCATTGAAACCAGAAGAAACAGGAGTAAATACAAAACTAGATACAAGAAACCATAACCACAACCAACTAAAATACATGGCATCATGACATCACAGCCCCTGAGTCCCCCCCTACTCTCACCACATATTTTTCATATCTTTATTTTCATTCCTTGTATGTTGAAACAGACTTGACAATATATCTCATTCTGAGTCTAAATTTACATAAATACACCTCATAAATTCAGCTATAGGTTTAAACCTTGTGAGTAGGATGTGGATTTACTCAGGTACTTTGAAACTGAACTTGTCACCAATGTTTCCCTGTCATGTTGGATTTGTCTCACTGTGGAGACACTTGGTTCAGGCATGCTAAATAGTTTTGAGTCTCTCTGTGCTGTATGAAAACAGTGATGAATCCTGTCAGCCAGGTCGAAATATGTTTCAGTGGATTTAAGACCAAATCAAAAAGTGCAACAAACATGTAAAATATAGTGTATTATCTCACTGTGGACGTTTATCCAGGGTGAAGCCACATTTGTTGCAGCGGAGAGGAGCTGTTGATTCGAAGTCGAGCTGAGGCAATTTCCTCGTGTGTGTGTGTGTGTGTGTGTGTGATCCAGCTAATCTCAGCGCTGAGGATCTTCTCAGAGAGAGCAGAGGACGGCTCGTCACAGCTTAAAAACACGTTGATCTGACGCTCTACATAAACTCTGCACAATCCCAGTCGCATTTCAAAGTCTTTGTGAACTCCTGTGAATTACTCAGTCGGGTTTAAGGGGGTCTGTCAGAGGAGGACGATGATGGCAGAGCTGCCGGATCAACACATTTTGAGCTGGGCCTCTGCTTTCAACTTAATGGGCTGAAGACCACAGAAGATTTCTCTTTGGCTGTTTTTCTTCCCCTTGTGCTCTGCTTACATCTTCTACACAGGGAGATTAAAGAGGCGACAATGAAATAAAGGCTGATGCACATTCGTTTTAATGTGAAAAACACTTTAACCTACAGGCAGATCTGTGTATCTCTGCATCGCCTTCAACAGTATCAATACAGAAAGCTGAGTTGCTGTGTGAAAGGACTCTTCCTCCTCCTCCTCCTCCTCCTCCTCTCTGTCTTTCAAATGCTTTTGGAGACTTTTCTAAAGGGAAATGAGATGCTGCTTTGTCCTCAAAGTCATTTGCTGAGCTGGTTCATCAGCACAGAGGGGGGAAAAAAAAGCTACGATCAGCTGCTTTGTCTAAAAATAAAGCTCAGCCACAACTCATGAAACGAGTTCATACCTCCCAGCTGTGTGTTATGATCATACATGTACAGTGCACATGTGTCCAGCTGTGTTTGTTGTTTTTCCTGCGGTGATTGTGAGTTTCAGCTGAAAGAACAACAGCAGCTTTTATAGAAACACAATCAGGAAACACACACATAACGCTCTCCCTTCATCATCCAACGGAGAAATTAATGCGTTAATTATGTGTCTAAGCTTTTTTCAGCAGTGGGAGAGCCGGTTAACCTGCATGTCAACTTCAAGGGAGGGATGTAATTAAGATAGATTGCCAGATGGGAGAAATGGAAAGAGATAAAGAGAGTGATCCACCAGGCATTCAGTCATCTTCAGATTTTGTAATCAGGGTGTTTATCCAGAACTACATCATTTCAAAACATGAATTACTTACTTTTTTGTATCTGAACCACCATTGGATAGATTGCCATGAAATTTCACAGACAGTCTCAGTCCTGTACACCAGCAGTCCCCAACCTTTTTTGCACCACGGACCGGTTTAATGTCGGCACTATTTTCACGGACCGGCCTTCAAAGTGTGGCAGATAAATACAGCGAAAATAAAATAACACAACCGGCATAAAAAGTTGTCCTCTTACCCTTTGCAAAGAAGTTCTCCAAAGACGTTTGTATTTTATTCATTTTCGCTAGCTTGCGGGCTAATTTTTTGGCTAGCGTATCTGGCGCTATACGTAATAGATGATACGTTTTATCACGTGACCGAGACAAACGTATTGACGTGTCAAGAGGCAATGGCAAAAGTTAAGTTGAAGAGAATCCGGTCGTTCCTTTCAAAATAAAATGTCTTTCAGACTCTAATAATCAATGCTGGGACCACTGCTGTAGACGATGAAGATCCCCAGACATTTTACAACCTCTACATTTTTGTGATATTATATGACATGCCTAAAAACCATTGGATGGAGCACCATTCAACCGTATGACAAAAATATCACACATATCAGTCTCAGTTTTACATTGTGTCTTTATCATCATTAACCACTACTAAATATTTAACAGGTTCACCATCAAACTACAATTGTGTCATGACGAGACTCTCAGTCAGTGTATTTGCATCCCTGTATATGCTGTGCCTCCTTTGTGGTGGTAGGTGGAAATAAACCAAGAGGTGATTTTTTTGACTGCCATATTTGTAACAGGTGAGTAGTCAGTGGTGTGAAGGTGAAATGAAATGAAGCTATACAATGAAAACTAAATGGACTCTGTTCCTGTCTGATGGTTTTTTCATGTAATACAACGGTGCTCACTTGTTGTTTGTGTGTTTTCAGTCATTTCCAGGCAACAGTAATGCAGACAGTGTGGTCCAGTACAAGCTGCAGCAGCCGGCGATCGCCCGCTTCCTCCGCCTCACTCCTCTGGACTGGAACCCCAGCGGGCGGATCGGACTCCGGCTGGAGACCTACGGATGTCCTTACAGTGAGTCTCTTCTTCTTCTTCACTGGATTTGTCTTTTTTTCTTAATAAGAATGAAAATCTATATCACCATGGCAACCTGCTTCCTTCTATTGGTTTAAAAACACTTCTTAATAATAAAGTAATGAAGCTGCCATAGAGGATCACTTATTGCAAAAGATTAATTTACAAAAGTGGAGATGAATTAATACATTGACCTCAAAGGAATCAGACATGTAATAAAAGAAAGTGAACAGATGAGAAATGTTAAATCAAAGGATTCTTTGGCAACAGCTGGAAGTGCTTTTGACCAGTTTCTAAATTAGAGATATTAGATTATTAAGTCAGTTATTTTGTATCTCCAAAAGTCAGCTTCAATCAGACAAATTAAAAAAAATACCAAAAGGTGACATGAATAGCTGCATGCAATCTCATGACTGATTAAAGCAAAAGTTACCAACCAATAAAAATTAAATGGCTCCTGGTTTTCATTTTATGACCTTAAAATTAATTTAAAAAATGATTAAAGTGTTGTCGTGAAGTTGGCAGATGATGCAGAAGAACATTGCTACACCTGTATTTACTGTTATTCAGTTGTTGCATCAAATCTGGAATGTCGTCAGCTAAATCAATACAGAGAAGATTAGCACAGTTCTTTACTTACCGTATCTTTAGTTACCGTATTTTTGACTATTGAGCGCACCTGTGTTTAAGCCGCAGGGGTCAAAGCGTCAGAAAAAAGTAGCGGCTTATAGTCCAGAAAATACGGTACTTACTTTCTTGGTTGTTATGGGTTAAACCTACATCACCATCTTTAGCTGAGGACCAGTTCCTGAACACAGAGTGATGTCAGAGTGCGTCAGAGAATTAGCATCTTACAGCACGGACAATGAAAATTACTTTTACACATCAGAGTGGAAGTAAAATATCTGCTGCGATGTCGTAATGTAATCATGTACCGTGAGAATTTGGAGTTTGAAATGTGGTGGTTCAGAAACAGCTGCAGCAGAGAAACGTAGAAATGTAACTTCTAATTGTGTTTCTTGTGAAAACAAGGAAGTCCGAAACAATCCAAGACGAACCAGAAAAAAAATCCTCAATGTCCGATGAACTATAAAGGCGTATATTCAGCACATGAAGGATGGAGAACTTCAGCCAATCACAGGGTTCCTCTGTGACACGTCCGTGAGACCAAGCCACCACAGCTACCATTAACTAACACAGAATATTTAGAGGGCGTGGGCACGAGGATGACACGAAAACTTGTGAAGCGTTTCCACTTTTTCAGAAGTTACTGGACACAGCTCTGGTTTTCAGTCTGCTGTAGATCAGAAACAAAGGGCAAGGACGTCTCACCCAGACGAACAAGCAGTTTGTTGAAAGGGCAGGATACTGAACCCCAAATTGGTCCAGATGGTTGCTCCATTTGAGTGTGAGTGTGGGTGAACAGTAACTGACCAGGTGGCACCATGCAGTCCTCGGCCACCACTGTGTGAATCTGTGTGAATGCAACACTGTAGTGTAAAAGCACTTTGAGTGGTTGAAAAGACTAGAAAAGCACTATACAAGTGCAGACCATTAACCATTTTCACACAAAACCTGGCATGTTAACAGGATTTCACAGCAGATTTACGGTATCAAAGTTAAAAAGGCCAACAACACACTTTATTTTCTGTCGCACCTGCTGCTTGTATTCTGCAACAGATGTTTTCATATCGTTGCTACTCCCACTGGAAATATATGCAGTACATCACAGTTTATTTTTTTAATTATATCAACCCACTCTGTCCCCCATATCACACCTTTTATTTGCAGTTTTTCTTACTCTAAACATTAAAACCATATGCTGTCAGTTTAATAAATTGAGTGTAAATGCTTTAACACATTTTAAATCAAAGGAAATCAATAGTAGACAAAAAATAAAACATCTTTTAAACAGCTCTTAAACTGTTGAAAGACTCAACAGTCGCCCACAAACAACTGGTCTTAGAGATGCAGTTTTTTCATCTTTATATATCGTGTAAGGGAAATGTAAGCCTCAGATGACAGTTTCTATGTATTTATTATTGGTACTTAAAGGTCCTCTGTAGAGTTTTCTTGTAAACAAACATACTGAAAGGATTTCTCTCCTCATAAATGCAAAAGATTAAATATTTAAAAGGTTTGTTTGCATCCATGTCAGCCAACTTGCTGTGTTTGTTGCCTTACTGCAGCTGTACTTTCTGCGATAACGCTGCCAAATATTGATCAGGAGAATAGTGTGTCACTGTTGGCACAATTGTGTCTTGTAGTTGTGCTTGATGGCTTTCCTCAGGGAACAATGTTGGGACCACTTATTTTATTTTATATGTCCTTCTTGGAAATATTCTGTGGTTTGGGAACACACATTAACTTCTTTGCCGATGACACCCATCTTTACATTTTAACCTTGCAATTATTAATAAATTACATTGGAAGCACAGAGGTGGGGAGCCTTTGGGGGATGAAGATTTCTTCTATTAGCTTAGCATCTACAAATGTATTCTTGGTTGTGCATAGTGTTTTTTTTATCCCAGAAAACAAGCCATTATTGAGAAACAGATTACATGCACCTTTTACACTTTTGTACACTGAGCATTTATTTACCAGAATGTATCTTTATTTTATGACTAACTGGAGCCTAACAGATAATATCCAGAGGTTAAAAAGTCATGACCCAGACATGACTGAAGCTTCAGGCAAAAACAAGAAAATGAATTGCCCTTGGTGTTAATAGAAGTCATGCATTTCGATTGAGTAATCATGTTCTTTTGTGTAATCTTACATTTGGTGATAAACAACATACAAAATAAAGCAAACTTTATGTAGTCAGTCCTGCAGTATTCTATGTACATATATACTTAAGTTAAATACTTTAGCCACTTTGCAGATGAATCTTCACTCAGCTACAAATTGCATCAACTTCCACATTACTGGTGTAGAGTTTGTAACAGTGCGCCATGCCTGCTGCTTTTTATCTGCACTCTGGATGAACTACAGTGTCTAATCAAAAAGCACTGATGAACGTATTAGACAGTTTAGGTTTAGATGTTGAGTCACTGCCTGGTTTAGATTCACAAGCTTCACAGTCAGGGAGTTTAAAGTGTCCTTACACCTCGTTGCTGCTGCACACAGATGCACACTGTTAATCTCACCTGTATTCACCTCAGCACAGCTCAGTCCAAATCTCCAACCAGAGCGACGGCGCTACATTTTTATTAAATGTGCTGTACAGAATACAGATGCAGTCCCCCGGGAATAAGACGACACTTTATCACACCAGCAGGGAAAACTATACTGAAGATATGTATATTTCTAGTGTAATTCACAACAACACATCATCTGTTGTCATTTCTCAACAGTGAATGTGACAGTCAAACAAACTACAGTGCATATTTTTATCTGGTCGGGTCAAATACATGTTTTAAATTTGAATGCTTCACTGCTCCCTGACAGCACAGAGCTACATACTGATTTATGAGCATAAAATCTTGACAGCTCTATCTCGGTTTTGTTTCTCAGCCTCTGACGTGGTGAGTTTCGACGGCAGCAGCAACAGCGGTCTGGTGTACAGGTCAAGTCTGGGGGCGAGGCGGACGACCAGAGACGTTGTAACTCTGAAGTTCAAAACCCTGAGGAACTCCGGGACACTGCTGGAGGCGCAGGGACGGGACGGCTTCGGCCTCAGTCTGGAGTTAGACAGAGGAAAACTACTGCTGCTGACCAGACAAGGTACAGCAAACTGATGTGTGGACAGATACTGAGAAGTGCTGATATCGATTCATAGATCCTGATATCTGTAGTGCAGCACAGAATTCAGCAGTTCATCTGCAGCATATAGGTAAAAAATATACAAGGTATCCAAAGCTTAAGGGGCTTTTATAGTGTGATTATTGCCTCACTTTGATATTGCTTGGAAAAATAAAATGTAGCACTAAACAAATTTCCTCAGAGAGGAAACATGATGTGTCATCCAACAGTTAATTGTCCTGTTTTCCAGTAACAAAACACATTTTAATAAGCGAGGAAGCACTTAGTCCTTTAGTAAATCCCTTTGTGCATGTAGGTTGAGGACAATCTAAAGTCCTCTGAGATAACTTTAAATAGTTTTTGTGCGGGTGAGACGGTCGACACGCAGGCTGCCACCTGATTGGTTTGAATTTTGGCTCTCACTCCTCTGCTGCATCTCTGTCTAGTTACAGCCGTGATGGATGGTACTCGTTCACTGTAGCATGTGTTAGGGCCGGACTCTGCACGACTGGATGCGTGGCAGGTGTGTGTGTGTTGGTGTGTGTGTGTGTGTAAATGGGGTTAAACCAGTGGTTGTCAGGCTGCCATGCTGAATCATCACCATATGGCACACCCCTCATCAGGAAGCCCATCTGGCTGCTGAAACACTTCACCCGTCCCTCCGCCCTCCTGCTCTTTTACATCTCTTAGAACACTCAGTCCTCCTTCACCTCCTCCTTTTCATCCCTCCTTCTGTCTGCCTCTCTGGCATCTGCATTTCCACTCATCTTCTTCTCTTTTACTGTCGCCAAGTCTCTCAAGACAGACAGAGGACATCCTATAAAGTTGATTTTAAGAAAAAAACTTCTTTGCTATTAAACAGTTACAAAACAACCTTGTAATTTGTTTGGGATTTTGTTTCTGTCCAACTTTTGAATATATGTAATAATCCTTGTGTCTTTTTTATCTCACACAGTAAAGTTGCAGACGATTAAACAAGGAAATAAAACTCACTGAACAGCAATAAAGTTAAGAAGGGCGAGAGATTGAGGGGATGATTCTCTGTAGGTTTATAGCGGCTTTAAAGACACAATGAATGAATGAATGTTTATTTATACTTAGTGCTGTCAAATGATTACAATTTTTAATCAGATTAATCGCAGGGTTGTTGTGGATTAATTTTGATTAATCACAATTAAATATCATTACTTTTTAAATTATATTCAAATTTTTTGCATGAGGGTGGTTTATCACAAGCTGGTTGATGTGTTAGCTGAAGTGCTAGCAGTATGTGCTAATGTATGCTTCATGTTAATGTGGTATTTTAAGCTGAAAGTGAAAAGAAAACTTCTTCCTTCAGAGTGTCAATCAGCTATTCTGTCTTAATTTTTTTGTCCTTAGATTTCCTATGGAGAGGACCAACCTGCTGTTTAGCATCTTCTCTTTTTATTGGTTGGTTCTACTTCCTGTCACCACAGGATTAACTGCCTATTGGTGCAGGTGTGACGACAACTCCACTTGGACAAACTGTCCAAAATGCAGAGACGTTCAGAGTCATTCTGTGCTGCAGATGGATTAACTGTGTTAAAATTATTAATCAGATTAATCATGATGATGGATTAATCTGCGTTATGCATTCATTTTGACAGCCCTATTTATACTACTTCTCTCAGGGGGCATATGCAGCAACGTATGGTATTAAATATGATTTGGGTTGATTGGCTTGTAAGTCATAAAGAACAGCATCATATCGTAAAAGGTGAGTGTTTAGATTTCAGTTGAAACAAACGTTGCCTCTCAAATGAATCTAATGATGTGAACATTCATGCCACATCCACATTTGAGCCTTTCAGTCCAGTAAATACAACATTACAGAGACCAGACCTGCTCTAACTGCGGCGTCGCCGTGACTATAGGTGTTGGAGCAGCCTAAACAGAGTCAGCATCATCTTTAATAAAGACCACGAAAAGCTGCGTCATCGTAAAGAGAGACCACAGCTCAGCGAGAGGAAATTAAAGCCGTCCATTGAAGTGACAGAAGAGAAATGAGAACAGCTCGCAAAGTGTTGCAAACAGACAGGCTCTTTGTCTTCACCTCTCACTCTCTTTTGCGATTACTGTTTATCTCTCCTGTTATTTTTCCAACATCACAAGAGGTCATTTGCTGTTTTTCATCTCGACTCATCATCTTTCTGTCTCATGTTTTGTCTTCTGCTGCAAGTATTTTGGTCTCGAGGATATGCTGTTCCTTCTTGGTTGGATGCCCTTCTTATTTTTTCCTCGTCTCATTATTTCAGTCTGTTTTCTTTCTGCTCCCCCCACCTTCGCCCTCTTTTGCTCTACATAGGCTTTTTAGGTTACAGATTGTGTAATTTAGTTCATCTGCTGTGTGCGTTGACCCTGAACTCACGCATGGTTCGTTCTGTTGTGCTCACACTAATACATCCAGGTCTGACCCCTGGGAGCAGATGCAGTTCACTGTATGGAGGCAGCAGTCCTGTGCACACTGTCCTGGAAAACACAGGAGACAAAACACTTCTACTAAGAAAACTATATCGCGTTTAAATTAGTTTTTAACTGTCACTCAGTTTATATTTGGTCATATTTAGTTGATGTAGTCTCTATTTAATGAATTTGGGATGTTTTTTAAGGTATATTCTACCTTGCTAGAACATCTAAGGTTTGATTTGTGCTGCTATTCTGTAATTTTACAACATCGTCTTTATGGGGTCTTGTCAAAAATGCTGTTGTATTTTTACATTTCAGTAACTGTTAGAGCCTGATATGTAACAATGACCTGAAATGTAACAGTAACTCAAAACCCGAAATGTAACAACTGGTCGATAATGTAACAAAAGTGCTGAGCCCGAAATGTAAATGGTAAATGGAGTACATTTATATAGCGTTTTTTTGAACTTAGCTTGGTCCCAAAGCGCTTTACAAGGCATCTCATTCACCCATTCCCACACACACTCACACACCAATGGCTACAGAGCTGCCATGCAAGGTGCTAGCCACCAAAGGTTTCAATGTCTTGGTCAAGGACACTTTAACATGTGGACAGAAAGAGCTAGGGATCAAACCCATGATCTTACGATTCGTAGACGACCTGTTCTACCACCTGAGCCTGAGAAATGTAACAAAAAAATAATAACTGGCCAATAATGTAACAAATGCTGAGCCCAAAAAGTAAAAACTTTCCCCAAAATGTAACAACTTCTTACATTTTGGGTCCGTTACGATTCAGGACGTTGTTACATTTTGGGTTGTTGTTGGGCTCTAAGAAGTCAAAACCAAAACTCTACAATTATCTTCACTCGATCATCTTTACTTTATACTTTACAGAAGCTTCTAGCAACAAACATTTACGTTTTCAGCTGGAACATGTTGATTTTGAAGATTTATGGCTGCTGTTCAGAACCATCTGATCCCATTTCCTCTCTGCTTTACATTCATCAAAATGCCACTTTGGTATATTGCATCCGAACGGGCTCATAACTCAACTCAGTTTCACTTTCCTTGTTAGTCATTTTGGGGAAAACAAACATGTCGATGGTTAGCGGGTCTTGCTCCAGTACGTAATATGCAAGCTAACAGTGTTTTGATTAATTTAGCACATATTTGAAATCTAAACTTGGAAAATTACCTCGTTTTCTCAGCGGTTGATACAAAGTGCATGTGGAGATACTGTAAATGCAAATTTATAAACCCTCTGTATAAATACTGCCAGCAGCAGCCGGCACAATATCTCATAATAATTAGCCAGCAAGTCATCTCACCTTCCTAATAAACCTTACAAATCCTCCAAATGGTTTCCCATGTGCCATAATATTTGCTTTTTTGGAGCCGATGTAGCAATGGCAGCAACTCCTGAGATTTTTTTTGTCTTCCTCGTAATCAGACTAAGTGGGTTTTAATGAAATTGCAGCCAGGATATGATACAGTGTTGCTCTGCAGGAAGTGTTTAGCAGAGGCAGCAAGATTGAAGCAAACACATCCCCAGTTTGACCCTCCTCGACATCAATGCCGTAGTCATTAGCAGTTTTTTATCTGCTATTTATCCCAAGATTTTGCTGAGTTTGCTCGCTCTTGTTCAGCCCTCTCTTATCTCGAACACGACCTGGTCGTCTGTAGCGCTCCAGATACTCCAGGAAGGAGCTAATATGACCCACATATCTCCAAAACAAACCGCAGAGAAACACTAATGCTCCAAAGATGAAAAGAGCTTTGATTGCGTTTCCGCCCAACGACCTTTTCGTCTGTGCTGCCACCGCGCTAATCTTCGCAATTTTTCATATCTGCTGACCCGTTCCTTGTTGATATTTTCTGTGCACATTCACGCTCCCACCAGGAAGTCACCTATTGATTTCTGGTGAACCCAGGCCACCATCACAATTCAAAACACAACCCGGCTCAAGGACTTATTGACAGCGAACAACGGTATTTTTTTGTCTTTTTGTGGTTTGTATTTTAACTGTCATAATCCTACAAAAAAAGCTGCACTGATGAGCTCAGCAACGCCAAAAAATGAAGGGGAAATACAAGGCAGAGAGAGAGCGGCGTCTATATATTAATATCACTTCATTCTCCATTTGTTTGCTCTGACCTCTCATATTGATTCCTGCTTTCTCTTCTCAGTTATTCAAGCTGTAATCACATCATTCGTCCTGTGAACACTCATTTCATAAAGCCCTCTTCCTCTCATCTCTGCCTCCTGCAACATAATAATTGTTCTATTAATCAATGCCAATAAAGGGATCTTATTTGTTTTTTAGTCCCGCTATCCTTCCTCTTCGTATTGATTGCATGGGCTCTTTCTATTTGCCCAGACTGTAATAAAATAAGTCCTCACAATAACTGACTGATTGCACTGCCTCTGTATCATGAGGTGGATTTTCTCTGTCTAGAGAATTTTTTTCTTCATCTCGAGCTGCAGTAAAATACATCCTCTCACCAAATATCAAAGACGCGTTTGTCCATCATCTTTCCGAAATCTTTCTCTCTGAAGTTGGAATCGTCTCTCCCTGAAGACTCACTAATACATTTTTAATGACTGACTGTATTCAGCTCTTTCTACTTCCTTCTCTCAGCAGAAACACAAAAGTTTCTCCCTCAGTTCTTTGGGGGGATGCAGAAATGTATCCACTAATTTGGACCTGCTGGAGCTCATCTATCATTAATGATGTCTCACTGTGATTCCTCTGCAGTTTTTTCACATAAGGCATTATTACATATTTGGTATTGAGCTTTCAAATGCTAGCATGCAAATATTTAGCAGTCCTCAGTGAGATGTAAGAGGCTGACCTCGGTATAAACCTCTCTGTGGGACGGCTGGGAAAATTAAAATGTTCATTGCAGTAAAAAAGCTTTAAGGGGGCAAAAAGTCAAATAACTTGCCGTCTTGCTAACTCCTGTCTGGATTTCCTCCCTCTCTGTTCCAGGCAGGACTTCATCCTCTGAACCCCAGCGTCTCGCCTCCCTCGGCAGCCTGTTGGATGATCAGCAGTGGCACTACGTGGCGGTGGAACGACGCAGCTCGCACCTCAACCTCACTGTGGACAAACACACAGAGAGGGTTCAAATCCCTGCAGAGTTCAGCCACTCGGACATCGAACAGGTTCTGTGAAACAAAGTAGACTTATATCAACACCTTCTGTGGAAGCAAAGGGACCTTTTCAAAGTGCACAGCTGCCACTGATCCATGATAAAAGTGTGGATGTTGTGATTCATGTGGTTGTGTGTTTGTTGTTTTTCATACAGCTGAGTGTGGGGGCAGTCCAAGCTCTCAGTGTTCACAAAGTCTCCAAGAAGAACTTCAACGGCTGCCTGGAAAACCTGCTGTACAACGGTCATAACCTCGTAGAACTTGCCAAACACAACAACCACCAAGTTACTGTAAAGGTAAGCTAACACAGGAAGTGGCTTTGAAGTTCACGTTCAAGTGACCTAAATAAGACTCGAGGTTTTCACAGTTGTTCACCTGTGAATGAGCCTCCTCACCAACTGTTGTCCTGAAGTCCAAGCTTCTCTTTTACTCGTCATATTCATATTTACCGAAAGGAAAAAACGGTAAATCCTCTTGCCGCTGCTTCGCACAACATCAAGCTAACAACATCGCTGCCTCGGCTTTGAACTTCAAAATAAAAGCACTTCCTGTCAAACAGGAAATACCTATTAACTCAGATATTTAGCGATTTTTCACACTTTAAACTGTAAATAACGTCAATATTCTGTTTTAATAAATGTTTTGAATTTATTTAACGAACTTTAACTTGTGTATTTTTGTTACTAATTAACAAACAATTCACAACACCTTTAAGTCATTTTGTGGCCAGTGATGGTATTACAGTTTTCTTTTTACTTTCCGCATTGGCTTCAATATTGAGACTCCATCCATATTTTACGCATACTCTCTGGTTATTGTTAAACGTGTTTAATTTGGCTGCACATGTGCAGTTAGTGGAGTCAAAGGAAGAAGGTCTGAAATTAAAAACGTATCTTTTCAATTGGTAATTAATAAACGTAAAACCGGGACAGAACTTAAGAATTCGAAAACTTTCATTGTTAAACAAAGCCGACAAAACAACCAAATTCCTATTAACACAAATTCATGGTTCAAGCATAAAAAGCAGAGCACAAGTCACATACCAACTCAGAGAGGTGGTGAACTGAGGAAAACTGTAATGAATGTAAGGGAAACAGACTGTACAGAAGAAAATGAGTCACAGAAAAATACATTTAATTGAAATTTCAGCCATAGTCCATGATGTTTCACACTGGGTGGGTTCTACATTAAACTCACACTAACACTATGTGGGCGCAGTTGTGCTGAAGCCTATTCTGAGGCATTTAAGGTAATGTGGCATCAGCCCGTCTATACATCATGTAGAAAACAGCAGCTTTGTGTCTTTAAAGTTGAGCTTTCTCCAACGCCACAGGCTCTTAGGCTTTCATCTGAGACAGAGGAGCATCAATCACTGGGAGAAGAGTCGCTGAAACCAGATATGAAAAGATCGTGGCTCTCAGTAAAACTCTTTCTGGTCATTGAAATGCAGATAAAATATTCAGCTTGACATTTTTCTGAACTAACCAATTATTCAACATAGTGCATACAAGACCACAGAGCAGCTCAAAGTCCACCTGAAACAGCATCGTGAGAAAATCTAACTTTTGTATTGCAGCCTAACAGGATATGTAGGCGGGACATAACAGTTGGGGCAATTTGATTGGAGCATTAAAAACACAACAACGCACCACAGCCAGCTAATCAACATTATTACACTACCTATGTACTAACTGATGAGTGTCGCTACTCTCTTAACGTTTGCTGATGGTAATCTGAACTGTGCCACTCAGAGCAGATTGATTGACAGGTGGATGTAATGAAACTATTGGTTGAAATTGCTCCGGGCATTTCCTGGATTCATGTCAAAGGTCCTGGAAGGTTCCAGTTTGCAAGTTGGGAAGTCGTACTCCTGACGTTGGTGCGTTCATGTGCTTTCAGGTCGCAAAGTCAGAAAACAACAACCAACATGGATGCCACAACTAAGACTCCTCGGAGAGTATATATTATATACTATGAGCTGTTTTCAATATATTTGTGATCATGAGGAGCAAAGGAAACAGATCATGTGCACATTATTCATATAAACTTCTGTTTAATTTGTATGTGGGAAAAATAAACAGTGTTTAGTTTTAAAATTTTCTTACCATTGACAAAACATCGCTTGCCCACCATGTTGTTGACAAATGTGATGCAAAGTCGGAAATTCTGGGACCTGTTTCTTACTCGAGTTCCTGAGTTGTTTTTCCGAATTAGTTGGACGTTCACAAGCATTTTCTGACTCAGAAACTCGTTATCCCGATGTTTCCGACACCACTTGAATGCAGCAATTATCATTACAGTCATGTGAGTTCAGCCATTTGTTTTAAAAACCAGGAACTCATTGTTAAATACGTGATCACCTGCTATGTGATCTAAAACAGGGGTCCCCAACCTTTCTGGCACCATGGACCGGTTTAATGTCGGCATTATTTTCACCGACCAGCCTTGAAGGTGTGGCAGATAAATACAGCAAAAATAAAATAACATAACTGGCATAAAAAAAGCCAAATGTTTACGCTTTGCAAAGAAACTCTCCAAATACGTTTGTTTTTTACTCATTTTCACTAGTTTGTGGACTTATTTTTTGGGGTATCTGATCACGTGACCGAGACAAGCGTATTGACGTGTGAAGAGGCACAGACGAAAGTTAAGTCGGAGAGAATCCGGTCGTTTTTCAAAATAAAACGTCTTTCAGACTCTAATAAAATCAATACAACGGAAATTATATAATTTATTTTTTCTTGCTCTGTGGCCTGGTAACAGATGCCTCATGGACCAGTACCGGGCCCTGGCTCGGTGGTTGGGGACCACTGATCTAAAAGGATTAAAAAAAATAATAATAGTAAATTAATTTTAATGCTAAAGTTGCAAGTTATGTGATTTATTTATTTATGTGGTCACTCCTGTATGAATTGTGTGTGTTTTACACTCCATTTGTGTCCACTCAGATCCAGTCTTAATGGTGAGATACAAGCTTTACACTGAGACCTTGCAGTTGCTGGTTGATTGGGATATTGTCTGGTCTGGTTAATGAAGCAGAGACAAAGGAGTGTAGTGTGGTTAGACTCTCACTAATGCCTCCTCCCTCCTCTCGGCCATTAGGACCTTCAGATGTTTCTACAGTTGTGATGAGTGCAATGGGCTCATCATTGAGCGGCTGTGAAGCACTTCATCCGGGAGTAATAAACGCCCTCTCATTACAGTAAACGTCCAGACAGAAGAAGAAAACATGAATCAGAGTAAAGAGGTGCAGAGATTCACATGCGTGTCTGAAGATCTAATAAGAGAGCGCTTTAGCGTCGCGCTGCTCTTAAGGTACGCGGCTCAAAGTTATCATCCAATTTAATGCAGAGACTAAATGGTGCGTCTTACAGCTCTGGGAGGGGACATTAATGCAAAGAAAAAAGGAGTGTGGGTGGGAGGGGATTGGCGTGTTGAGAGTTTAAGGTAACTTTTTTTCAGCCCAGCCCACTCCAACATGAGTTATTGTGCATCACTTTAACTGCACCACAAAGGGCTTTTAGATGTCATCTGTGTTTCCGGAGCATTGTAAAGATAGCAGGGCTGAAATTCCCAGCAGAGATTGGGGACTGTAATATATTACTGCTGCAGCCTTAGCAATGGACCCGGTGTCATTACCACTACTCAAAACAATGGAGTGTAACAGAGATGTCAGGATATTGCAGCGGTGGTTGTGCCGTGTGCTCGCTTCATTTTTATTTTCGTTCTTTATCTCTTTTACCTACAAGCTGGATGACTTTGGTGTTTTCAGTTTGCTTTCGTAATCTTATCCCGAGCTCTGCTGTTATCGTTATGGTAATTCTGGTGTCCTTTTTTTAAGGAGACTTGCTGATGAGATCACTGCGACATGAGGTCACATCGACACGCCCTCTGCAACTGATTAATATTCATGATATTTTGTTGTTTTATCTCCTCGGTAATCATTTTTCCATCCCTCTTCCTCCTCCTCCTCCTCTTCCTCCTCCTCCTCCCTCCACTCTGCATGTTTTCTCTCTCAGGGCAATGTGACCTTTTCTTGTGCTGAGCCAGTTTCCGTTGCCGTGACGTTTCCGGGCCCCCAGAGCTTCCTGCAGCTGCCGGGGGCGACGCTGTCCTCGTCCTCCTCGGGGGGCGTGTCCGTAGGGTTTCAGTTTAGGACGTGGAACAAGGCGGGGCTTCTGCTCACCTTTGACCTCCCTCAGCAAGGGGGCGTGGTCTGGGTGTACCTGAGGGAGGCCAGACTCCGGCTGCAGATACATAAAGGAGGCAGGGCGCTGGTGGAGCTCAGTGCAGGTCAGTGTAAACCCAAACCTGTCAGATCCACAGTCAAACTCTGACAGTTAAGTTAGGTATTAAAATTGCATTCAACAGTTGACCACCCACCAGCTTTATCCAGGTGAAGATAATCGTGGTTGATTTACGACTAAAAACTCACATTAAATTTTGGATCATTGATTTCTGACAGACAGTCAAAAACAAGTTTTTAAATTTAATTTTGCCATCATTGATTTCTGTCACAGTACTCAGAAAAGAGACCCAAGAAAACAATGTAGAAAGCAGATGTAAAAGTAAAGAGCAAATGAAGTACAACACACTAAAACCAGAACAGAAATATAAATCAAAACTGGAGGGAAAACCAGAAATGTGACAGTTTATTAACTTATTTTCAACCACTAAATGAACTACACTTAACCCCTCAAGTCTTGAGCTCTTATTTTGAAATTTCAACCATAGACGAATACCAGAGACAAGTCTCAGGGTCCCCCAATTGAGGGACCTTGGGGTTTAAAAGGTTAAACAGAAAGAGCATTTTTTGATCTCCACACAAACACACCAGTTGCAGCTAACTTGAGATTCAGGATCTTTCCTAACATCTCAGTCCAGCAGGAGGCTTGAACACCAAATCTACTTCCTGCTTCATGACCTGAGCCACAGTCCTGCTTTAGTGATAAACTTACAAAACGACCATGATAAATATAAGGTGTAAATGCAATCATGGCACTTTGAAATCAGAAAGCATTCATCCTATAGGTTTAAAAGTGACAAATGAAAACTATAGTAACAGCAGCTCAGCAGTGGAAGAAGAAATAAATCCTGTACCACTGAGAACTGAGACTCTCCACATGCTACTTCATTATGTTATATTATATTATAGCAGTGACACCTGGACTCCAACTTGGATACAAAGGTCAACAATAATGAAAATGTGTATATCCAGAGAAGTGTAACTGAAGCTGTTGATTTCCTTCATCACCAGTGACATCTGAGTAATTGCAGGCAAATTCAAGACGATGAGACGATGATGTATTTAAATACAAGGTGTAAATGGAAACAGCCACTGATCACATGACTGCAGCTTTTATTAGAGATAAACTCACTGTTTAATCTGTTCCCTACATTTTTACTCTGGTGTTTTTGTAAAACCATTAAAAACTGATATAATCCTCCTGTAACAGCAGCGTGCACACCTCAGTGACACGTGGACAAATGGACGATCACAGCTGAGGGAGGAGCTGATTGAAGTTTGAAGCATCATATAAAGTAACACCAGCGCTCCTCTAACAGTTACCAGCATACCGTGCAATATTTATATTATTTTCTGCTGTGTTAACTTTATGACCAAACACTTTTTGATTTCCACATCCACTGTGACCACTGGGCAGCAGATGGTGCAGCGAGATGACTGGGGTGTGTTACTGAGTGGGGGGGAAAAAAAAAAATCACCACCAGTAAGAAAAACAGAAGAGATAATGAGATATTGATCTATTCCCTTAACTCCTAACAACATACAGATGCAGGAGGCTGGCACAGCTCTGCCTCAGCCTGATACGGGTCAATCACACGGGGAGGAGGAGGAGGAGGAGGAGGAGGAGGAGGGACGTGGGAAACTCGCCTGCGTTGCTGGTTTTTACAATCACTCTGTACCGTCTTAATTTTCTTCTAAATGCTGCTCCAGTGTGTAAAACAAGTGGGTGGCCATGCTCGGCTTCAGCCTTGCAAACATCTGCTGCAGGTCTCAGTGGCTCCATGTGAACCACACAGGGAAAAAAAACGTATGTGTTACACCCCTGTGAAGGGGGGGGATAATAACAAAACACAGGCATGATGTTGCGTCAGTCACGTGCCGTTTTGTCATGGACATTTTCAAAATAAAGCACAGAAACATCACACATACACTTCGGAAACAGCGCCACCCGCGCCGTCATGCAGCTAGCAAGAAAGCGAGTGTAGCGTTCATCTCTATTAAGCTTATTAGCTCTCAAAGTTATTACCGTGCACCATGAAACATCGTATCTTCACTTTTCTTACCTGTGAACGGAGGGAAATAATAAGAAAAGACACACACAATGTTGCGTCAGTCATGTCCCGTTTTGTAATGGACGGTCGAGAGCAACACGACCCCCCTAGTTAGCAGGCATGAGCAATCGAACCCGAACAGTGATTTGAGGAACATGTTTTGAAGAAATAACCTTAAAGGAAACACTGTAGGAAACAATACAAAATAACAATCATAGATATTCTCCAAAATAACATTAGGAGTTACTCAAGTTTCAAATATAGATCATTCGTCTCAGTCCAGCACCCCACATTCACCTGAAAGACCAAAGCAACAGACAGTAGAGTGATTGCTCATCAACACCACACATTCATAATGGAATTCCCTATTCATTTCTATAACCATTACATATGTCCATCCATCAGTGTGTGTTAATGGGTGCTTTGGTCTCCAGGTGCTGCTCTGAATGACGGGCAGTGGCATTCAGTGGAGCTGAACTCCAGACGAGGTCGTCTGACCATCTCCGTGGATACGGAGGAAGGAGGCAGAGCTCAGGCCAGCCTGTCGTTTCCCGTCGCGATAGAACGCCATCTCTTCTTTGGCGGTAAGGGTAGAAGAGGTCAGCTGTGTCCTTCTGAGCAATCAAACCCTGTCGAGCATCAAGCTGCTTTGTGGAAGTCGACAGAGCATAGATAAAAAAATAGCAGGTAATCAAATACAGTCATAATGTGCTAGAGGAGATATCCGTGTTTTTCTTTCACAGCTTGGATCACCAGCGTGTATGTAAAGATACTCAGTATGAGATTTATGAGATAAAAGCAGCACAGCTCTATTTATTACTCAAGATGTGTTGCATTTATCACTTTACTTCAGTATTTCCTTCTCCTCTGTTCAGGTTGTCCTCCTGAAGATGATAGCCAGCAATGCAGAAACCCCTTTAACATCTTCCAGGGCTGCATGCGCTCACTGACGCTGGACAACCAGAACCTGGACCTGATCATGGTGCAGCAAAAGCAGCTGGGGAACTACAGCAACCTGCAGATCGACATGTGTGGGATCATTGACAGGTCATTGGCACAGTACTGTTTATTTCACATTTCTCAAATGTTCTGCGCAGCCCAAAGAGTTTTGTTACAATTTTATTGAAACAATAAAATCCTAGAGTTTGGTACGATGTGAGCACTCGCTTACAGTGGTGATAAAAATCAGGACACATCTCTGACCAACATGGAGGAAGATTTTCTAACAGTTGGGTTCCCATCTAACTTGATGAAACCATTTCCTGGTCAAATGATGCAGCAATGAAAGAAGGAATTACTCCCCATCAACACACTATCACCTACCACAGGGGTATCAAACTCATGCCATGGAGGCCGAGACCCTGCAGGTTTTCTTTCCAGCCGGTCACTAAAGCAGGTGATTTTAATCATCAACACCTCCTTCAATTTAAGGGAAGGAGCTCATCAGTGAGATCAGCTGCTGGAGCGATGGTTGGAAAGAAAACCTG
>OOFC01049073.1:13470-28601 GCA_900323345.1 Pseudochromis fuscus
CTACTTTCACCTGAGGTTATTTTACTGGATATTTCAAAGAAGGTAAAGGTGATATGACTTGTACTGGGCATGCTCAGTGTTGGAAAAGTGGTTCAAAATCAAGTCATTTCAGATATGTGTTACCTTCCAGTCCACCTCTCAACAAACCTCTGCACGGGCTTGTATTAGTCTGTGACAGTTGAAGGCCTCCTATTGTTTGATATCTTGTTTGTTTCTGTGGACAACTTCAAAAACGGTGTTGATCCAGGTGATCTGTGATATGCAAAAAACAAAGTCAGAACCCAGAAGAAGCCCTGGTGATACACATGTGACAAGCCCTATAAATGTTGTGTTGAGCTCCACATACAGTTTTATCCTTGACTTTAACTCATGACGTCTGTGAGTGACATCTGCTAAACTTTCTGGTGCAGCCTTGTAACAATAAGGGAATTTAATTATCCATTTATGTAACATTGTAACATATATGTAACATTACAGATCTTCAGAAATGAGTTCATTGTGGTCTATTTGGTCTGTTTCATATCACTCATAATTTTCCTTTAAGGAGATATTAGTGCTCCTAGGTATCAGCCAATCAAATCTTGCAAGCAGGAACTAACTCTAGTCGTGGGTTCTCTTTAAAATCAGGGCAAGTTCCTGAGTTCCTCAAGATGACCTTTATCAAAGCTCTCAGAAGAAAAAGCTGCTTCGGATAAAAGTCACCATAAACCACAAATGACCGCAAATGCAAAGGTCAGTCAGTCAGTCAGTCATCTTCTAGACCTGCTTCTCCACACTTGGGTCCCAGGGGTCTGCTGGAGCCTATCCCAGCTGTCATCGGGCAGGAGGCGGGGTTCATCCAGGACAGGTTGCCAGCCTATCGCAGGGCTAACACAGAGACAAACAACCATTCACGCTCCCACTCACACCTACGGTCAATTTAGTTTGATCAATTCACCTAACGTGCATGTCTTTGGACTGTGGGAGGAAGCCGGAGCACCCGGAGAAAACCCACCATGCACAGGGAGAACATGCAAACTCCACACAGAAAGGCCCGAGTTGAGATTCAAACCCCAAACCTTCTTGCTGTGAGGCACAAGTGCTAACCACTGCACCACCGTGCTGCCCCAAATGCAAAGGTAAGCGAAAAAAAGTCATATCCAGAGCAAAACTCAAAACAATTCATCCTAAACTCCAAGATGTTTGGCTCACAATAGAAAAGGAGACTGGAAATCATCAAAATCACAGAGTCTGAGCTTCTGCAGACTGACATGCAGTAGATGTTGAGATACTGACTGACTGCCCAATGCCATTTGCAGGACGAAAAATTAATCCTCACATTTTGTCTTGGGTTGTTGGTCATGACCATGATAGAACTAATACCTGAACACAAACTGATGTGATCGTCACATTGACTGACTCACCAATAAGGAAAGTATTGTAAACCAAAATGAACCAACCCGAGCATACACTTCTTGGACAGTGTCAGTCAGCTGTTGGTCCTGCATCAAACCTGGACCACAAGACCTGTGAAGGTACACTGTGGTACCGGTCTGACCACCATCAGACAGGTACAGTCACTGTTTCAGAGAGCCCCTGTGTGTGGCTCCATGTTGGCTCTTGTCAAAGTCACTCTGGTTTTCACACTTGCTCATTTCTAACATCCAACATGTTGACATCTAATTTATGCTGGAGGTTGATATACATCCAACATTTGCCTCTGTGAGTCATAATGTTTGATATATTGATTATATAGTTTTTACATCTGTAGTTGAAGAACAGTAAAACAAGTGAATATCGTTTTACATCCTTCAAATATTTTTGGTTTAAACGTGTCAAAGTTACCAACTGATGGTCTGAAGCAGCTTTAAGATTTCACAGACCGTCCTTTAGAAATAAACGAGAGAAAACTGAATGACCTCACCAGTAGAAAGGCAGACAGTGTGTGTGTGTGTGTGTGTGTGTGCGTGTCTGTAAATACGACAGTGTAACCCCTAAACTCCAGAAGTAGGACACTGATGATGCTTTTCATCATTCCAGTCTGAAGGAATGAGGGCAGCATTCATTTCTCCCTCTCTCTCCCTCTCTGTTCGGTGAGGAGTGGAGTACAACACTGACATAAACTCTAAACGTATGCATTAAAGTAGAACACAAAGCAGACTCTCTGTAATGAAACTATTCCTTCGCATGCTTGCGAGGGATTTCAAAGCTTGCAGATAAGGAAACACGGGGAATACAAAGACAGAAGCGCTGTACCTGCCAGACAGAGCTGCTCAGCATTTTTATGTGTGAGTATCATGTGGTACAGTTTTTGGCTGCTTTGCAAACTCTTCATACACTCAACTAGTTGCACAGCATTACCACCTGGGGCTTTTGTTTTGAAAGAGCCCCCACATATGCTGAGCACTTGTTGGCTGCTTTTCCGTCACTCTGCACTCCAACTCATCATAAACCAGTTTGGTGATTGTAGAGGTCGGAGGTCATGTGATGCAGTGCTCCATCACTCTGCTTCATGGTCAAACAGTCCTTACAGAGTCTGGATCCTTTATGCATTTTAATGTAGACAGATAAATTAAGGTTACATGGTAACTTGTTCTGCCAACCTAACCTGCTCTGGAGCTGGTCCTGAGGTTCCAGATACAAGATCCCAACGAATTAAATCTCCACCTACTGACCAATCACATTCACTGGAGCTTGCTGAGAGGGAGAGGGTCTCACAGGAAGGAAGCATTGTAGAGATTGTCTAAAAACCATCTACAATGTCCAGTCTACTCCTGTGTTTCCTGTATACAAGATATTTTCTATTATCATGGGATATATGGTTTATAATTTAACATATATACCAATTGTTTCCCACTGAAAATTCCTCCAGTGCATGAGATCAAACTATCAAACTACAGCAACCTATAGCACTATCAAACGTGCTGTAATTGGTTTTACCTGTTGCTATATTTTAGTTGATTTTTGATCATAGAGTCATGTTCTTTCTGCAGCATTAGACTTTCACTAACAGTCAAAAAAAAAAAAAAAATCCCAACATCTGTGATGCTGCTGATGAAGCTCAGGGTGATCACTGTGGAACAAATGATTGAACTGCAGCTCACAACTGTCTCTGTCCCACACACACATGGATCCTGCTGCTGTTTAAAGCTGCAGGTATTTAATACACTGAAAGAGACGACTCCTACAAACAGCTGGAAGGAACAAACTAAACTTCAGCTCCTGTTAACGTTCAGTCAGAACCCTAATTACATTCATGTAACCTGGTAATACTCTGTCTTCACTGCAGTGAAGTTGTATTTTTTTTTCTCAAACCTTTCAGTTTGTAATGGATTTGAAATTTTAGAGCAAAAAAATCAATGGAGCAAACTTAGATGAAAGGTGTTTAGTGATTATAAAGAGGTCAGTGTGTACTTAATTATTGATTAGTGATATTGATCTCCTGTTAAGTTATTTATGCACACAGTGAACAGCTTTCTTTCCTCTGTGTAGCTGCAGCATCTGTGCAGCATTTACGCTGTATAATGGTTTTTAAATTGCTCATATTTGTTGAGAATTATATTTTTTTTCTGCTGGTGAGAAACATGAGCTTTCAGGTCTGTCCATGTCTGGGATTGGTCATCTGATACCAACACCGGTGCTTTTATGTGAACGCGCTCAGAGCTCTGGAGTATACAGGCCCCTGAAGGTGTGTTTCTTTTGGCTCATTGTCAAGTGGAAACACTAATGATGGTCCCACTGAGTCCAAGCAGATGTGATGGTGCATCTCTGCAGGATGTTGTGGTAGCCATGCTGGTTTAATGTCACCTTCTGAATGTTGGGCTTTCTGAAAAAATGCCCAACAGTGTAACCATCATAGCACCTCCACCATGCTTCACAGTGAACACCACACATGCAGATACCATCAGTTCACAATCACAAATCTTAAGTTTGGACTCAGCAGATCAAAGTCCAGATCTAACATCCACTCTTTGTGTTTCTCAGTCGGAGGAGCATCCTTCTTCTTCTTCTTCTTCTTCTTCAGTCTTCCTCAGCAGTTGTTTCTTTGCAGCAGTTTCAGCATGAAGCTTTGATTCATACAGTCTCCTCCCAACAGTTAATACACTTTAATATGAAGCTAAATCTGCAGCATATGTACGGTGTGTAGTGGTGGTCAAACAAAAGCATGTGTTTACAAGTTACACGAAAACAGATATTGTGCTAATAGTAATTAAGGTTTTAGTGAGTTTTAGAGATGCCAGCAGATTTTTATTTTTATTTTTTTTAAACAAAACCAGATTTCAGTTTTAGAGTCTATATAAACTAAGCTCCTGGCTCTGTCTTCATATTTGCAGACAGAGATGAGAGATGAAATGATTGATGCCACTCCCTTTTTGTTGACAACAAATGGTACAAATCACAAAAAAGAAAATCTCCATGAATGTTACACAGCAAAAACAGGAGAGTTGAAATTTTATTAGAGTTGATTTTAACTCCCAAATTGTCATTTCAACACAAGAGTTAAAGGGTGTTTGGTGTTGGAGTTGTTTGAAAGAGTTGATCACGGCTGTTAAATCAACTCTGCAGAGACGTAATGAAGCTCGCCCTCTGTTTCACTTCTTCAGAAGAGTAGAGTAATGAAAATACAGTTTTGGCGTTGGATCTCAGTGTAGACTTGTAAAACCAGGAACAGCACATGTATGCACACGATCAGCTCCTCCACCACCTTAAACATTATTATAGCGAGTGTGCTGCTCCGTCATATGTGACTAGGAAGGTCATCATGATTTCCCAAAACTGAATAAATACCACACGTAGCAATGGAAAACTGCTTTGTTAACTCAATCATGTTGTAGCTAGAATATCGGCTGAAAAAAATAATTTTTTCATGGACTGATAGTAACAGGGTAACAGTAGTTTGTTAACAGCGGCCAGTTATTGGGAACCAGCTACCTATGCAGCGACGTACTGACTGCAATTAAGGCAAACTTTCCTAAACTGTGATAAAGTGATGCTAAAACATCAGCAGATAATATATATTTTATAAAGCTTTGTTTGTTGTCAGAACTGAGCAGCAAATTTGTGCAGGCGAGTAGCTAGCTAAAAGTTGATTGTACTTTAACAGTCATGTCCCAACCGTGGTGCAGTGGTACAGTAGCCATCGAGCAACTGGATCGTCTGGGTTCGAGTTCAGCTCCTTCTAGTGTGTAAGTCTACCACAGGGCAGTCGTGACATGTATTTAACTCCCTTTGTGTTACTTTAACTCTGTTTAGGAGTTTAAAACAGGACCCCAGCACAGTGCTAAAAGTTTAACTCTTTTGAAAGGGTGTTAAAATCAACTCTGTGGGAGTTAATTTAACACTCTGCTTTTTGCTGTGTAGCCTGTTGATTTTTATTTAGTAAAATCCTAGAATTTTCTTTGTATTTGTGGGAGATATAATAGTAATGCTGCTACTACTACCAATAAAATTACCTTAACAAGTTGTGTTTACTGTTTTTAACATGATAAAATGAGAAGTGTTTCCTGCTGCTGATGTAAAGTCAGGGGTCCCCCATGGTGTTCTCCTGGGCATCACAGAAATCTTTACCCAGTGCTGCTCTGTCAAACTGTCAAATATTTATTGTATAATAAGAATGAGATGTAGTTTATTGTAACTGAGTTATCTGTTTGGAGACTCTTCCTGTTAGCCCATCAAAGGTTTATGTGTGGGATGAGTGCAACTCAGTTTTTTCTTCCTTTGCTTGGGCAACTACAGGCTAAACTATGGCCCATTGAAGAGAGCGGAGCATCTCTCCTGAACCACTGGCCTTTTAAATGCGTTCAGCTAAGTAGAGCATTTTCCAGCTCGCCACGAGGTCAGTGGCCTTCATGTGCGTTTAAGAGCCTGTAGGGTTTTCATTACATCTCCGTTGAACTGCTGCATCTGAATTGCCTTCAGTGGTAACATTTGTACACCAGCTGTTGAACCAAAGTTCACCGTATGCTGCAGTATTGATTTTTTCATTCCACATTTGACTTCAGATTGCTTGTAGCAACATTTGTCTATCAAATTGCAAGACAAAAAAATCCAGTTTTAGTTTATATGGTTTCTGTGGAACAATTTGCAACTTTAGATTTTGCATGAATGACTTCTTCAGTGTAAGTAGCTTGATCCCGATGGTTTATGGAGATGGAGACAGAGCCGGACCACTTTTGCCCTCAGTCCAATGTCAGTCTGACTTAATTATTGTACTTACTTGTGCATGTAAATCCAGTTAAGTGGTACTATTTCTCCTAAAACCTTATAATAGCAGCAAATTTGTTAATATCTCTGTCCCTAGGTTTGAGTAGAGGCTTTTAAACCTTTTTTTTTCTCACAGCGTCCCACAGATTCCAGTGGACTTTTAGTCAATCCAAGATAGCAGATGGTCTTTATGATAAACAAAAGAACTACAAGCGGCACCTCCCATATCTCCTTTGCTACTGAGTCTGCACATACTGAGATGGTGATTGGCCCATTAATTGATTAAACTAAACAAGGACCTTTTTTCATAATCAGTTAATCAAGAGAATCATAAAGAGTGAACATTGTGGAGATCTCAATTCTTACTGAAAACTGCCTCCACTGTTTTATACTCAAAATGAGCTATTAGCTGTTATCTATGAGGGTCAAAGCCTGCAGAAGGTTAGCTATAATTAATCATGCTGAATAATTAAACAAACCAAAGTTGGAAAAAAACAGGTAGTGGTTCTAAAAATGATGGTTTTCTATGTTTCCTATGTTAACTGATGTTCCTGGAAATCATTCAAATAAAAACAATGTACTGGATAATCTCTAGTGTTTCATTTGTGTATAATCACCAGGAAAACAGTGGTTCAGACCTCTGTCACAGAGGCCATCATCTGTTGCCTCCATGTTTATACAGGAGCCCACAGTGGAAAAAACGAGCCCTGGCTCTAAAGAGACATTTAGAAGAAAGCTAAAGGAAGAGAAAATGCGACGTAAATACATGCACAGGTTGATAGTTTCCCATCCTGAGAATCCACAGCACGTGACCAGGTGTGAGTGTTTTTATACGGCCGTCTTCTCCACTGGTGTTACTCTTCGATACAGGAGTGATAAAGCATGTAAGATGCTACAAAGTGACTGTGAAGGCAGTGAATACAGATCTGTTGCAGACTCTTTTGTGGTGACAACAGCGAATAATGTAACAACAATCCCACTGCAGTCTCACTCACCATGTGCAGCTTCCACGTGCTGAGCCTGTGTGATGTCAGAGCATTCCAGCCAATCAGAACAAACACATTTAGTTTGAAATATTTAAAATGACAGCCTTGTTGAAACCCTCCATGTTGGGACACTTCTGCTATGGGACCGACTTTCAGCGACAGATACCTTTGTTGTATGAGCTTTTTTTTTTTCTTTTTTTTTTCAAACATTTCCAAGAATTGTTGGTTTACGCCATAATCTACCTTCCTTTAAAGTGGCAGCTTGATTTGGGTGGAGAGACACAGAGAGACAAGAAGAGACAGAAGACAAAGAAGAAGTATCAGTGGTTGCTGAACTACAGTTTAACACATTTCCAAATCTAAATGTGAGCACAGTGATGCATGAATCATTGAACAAATAAATAAAAACAGGTCATGGGAACAGACAAATGCAAAAAAGCAAAATAGACACAGAGTGGTGTTGCCTGCATGAGCTAAGGACGAACATTAAGTTGTGTCCAAATTTGAAATATCTACTCAGAGTCTCCTAATCAGTACATGTTGTGGCGACTCGATGTGGTCATAGGTGATTTGATATATGGAAAAATTTATGTCACCTGATAACCGCCATAGATTCTCATACACACTTAGGTAGTGAGGGCTGAGGGATGCAATTTTGGTCAGTTGCAATCTGAACACTTAGATGTAGATGAAACAAAATTGTGTATGCTGTTTCATTAACATGCAGCATGCTCAAGAAGAGATTTTTTAAAAAGTCAGCACTAATTCATCTGCACTCCAAAAAACATTACAATGCAATCATATCAAAATCCAGTGGGCTGAACACGTTTACTGTTCATTTTGTGCTACATTAACTATGTTTGGTGTGTGTGCACCAAGCTAATAGCAGCCAAACAGTCTAATGCTGCCAAACCAATTTTCAAGTTATTGACACTGGAAACTGAGACTTTGTTGAAGATGCTCTATTAAAGAAGTGTTTTGTACAAAGTTAAAATAAGTTATTACTTAAACTAAACATCTGTTACAGGATACAGACCACATCCATTTTTTAGCTTCCATAGTTCTGCTCAGTTTTCCCACAATCTTTAAGGAAACAGGCTTCCAGGACATTTTCTGTAACGTAAGATCAGTGGGAATAACGACCTAGACCTGGTGGTGGGGGAGGTTTTTTTGTTGTTTTTTTCCCACAGTTTGCAAAGTGTCAGAGTGCTTGCTTATAGAGGGGATCGGCCGGGGTGCCCTCTCTTATTTTGATAATGTTGAAAGCTGTAAAGTGCCTTCATGTACACTATAGGCCAAAGGTTTGGACACACCTTCTCATTCAATGTTTTTTCTTTATTTTAATGACTTTTTACTTTGTAGATTCTCACTGAAGGCATCCAAACTATGAATGAACACACGTGGAGTTATGTACTTAATTAAAAAAGGTGAAATAACTGAAAACATGTTTTATATTCTAGTTTCTTTGGTCTGATTACTACTTTTCACCTGAAATGGTTTCCACTTCACAGCTGTGACTTATCAGGGTTAATTAGTGGAATTTCTTGCTTTATCAGTGGGGTTGGGACCAGAAGTTGTGTTGTGCAGAAGTCAGGTTAAGCCCTATTGGACAACTGTTAAAATTCATATTATGGCAAGAACCAATCAGCTAACTAAAGAAAAACGAGTGACCATCATTACTTTACTTTACTCTACAATGTAAATAGTCATGAAAATAAAGACAACACATTGAATGAGAAGGTGTGTCCAAACTTTTGGCCTGTACTGTAATTTGATTAGGATTTGGTGCTATATAAATTGAATTGAATCCACAGTGTAGTATGTTATAAATTACCATAGTATAATCCCATAGTATGTGATAATAAAGTCTAGAGATATCGTTACTTGCACTCAGCAAAACATGGCAGCGGCAAAGTTATTTTCCAGGACAACTTTGTGATTTTGAGGATTTGACATGTTTCTCTGCTCATCCAGGAGTTTCCCAGGTCAGGAAAATAGATTGATTGTGTCTCGCTCTGTTTTACTTTTATTGGAGCAATTACTTTGGTGAGTTCAGTGTTACTGTCACAATTAGCCACACTAACAATACTACAACATCACAGAGAACTTATTGTTTGATAGATTGATGTGTGTGCACCGGTCAGAAGCTGCAGATGGAGCTGCTGACTGTAACAAAACAGGTACCACACCTTTACTGCACCTTAAACCTGCCTGTAATCACAGCTGTGGGTCACAGCATAAAAGGCCTGGCCACCCAACTTTTGGTAGTAAATCACTTGGTAAAATCCTTCGCTTTCTTTTCCCACTGAACGATAATTGCCTACTGATTGCCAAAAGCTCCCCTTTACTGCTCAGCTGTGCTGTGTGCGTCTCCCCGTTAGTCTCTTTTGTTGGTCTCCCTTGTACGTGCATGTGTCTCTGTGCACGTGAGCTAGATCAAATAAAATGGCCAGGACGACGCTGCTATTTGATCTCTATGCCTGGTGGGCTACACAACTAAACCAGGGATGTTTCATGTGAACACTGTTTCATTATTTTATTATAACCGCGTGCAGTCTTTGAACCCCACAGCTAGATGATTAATTCATGACTTTTTTTTTCTTTCTTTCTTTTTTTTATTTTTTTGAAGACTAAAGGTGGGACTGTGGGCAGAGAAAAGTCTGAAGTCGTAATGTTTAGGTTGGTGCTGAAGCAAAGCAAAGAAAGCCAGAGTGCAAATCGGCATTAAAAGGCTACAAATCCGGACTGTTAGCTCACCAAACTGAGGCTTATTAAACATCACACAGTAAAATAAATCTAATGGGGGAAAAATAACAAGCTGAATCAAACAGAATGAATTACAATGCAAACATGCTAGAGAACAGCATTCCAACAAACAAGGGAAATTAAATATGTAGAGATCCTAGAGGATCTGGGTTTGGGCTGCTGAGCAGAATATCTCAATGTGAGTATCCATAGGTTCAAAGACAGGAAAAAAACGTGAAAAAAGTTTGAATTTTTTAAGTATTGTGAGAAGGATTGCAGTTCTATCATATAGTTACATTAAGCAAAGATATATTTCTGTCAGCTTACAGAAATAAAATAAAATAAACACTCAATCAAACATAGATTATATATATTTCGCTGCACACAGCATGAGGTTAATGCCTGATTATGGGGATGAGCACGAGTCAGCAGCTTCTGACCATTAGCAATGTGAACCTGGTGCTGTCTGTGCACTGGTTTTGGTGCAGAAGGTGGTTGTTTCACATCTGTTTTGTAGAGTGATGCACCTTTTGATAGCAGGGACAAAGTGAATGACAACACTATCTAGAAGTAGAAAACAAATGTTATTCAGCCAACTGTTTTGATGGATTTTTATGTAAATGTTAAAAACCTGTAATGAGTTAAAAGCTCAGTCTCTTTGCCAGGGGCATGTTGGCACGACCAAATAAAGGCTGGGGAAACAACATTGGTGGATCACATCCCAGTGCAGTTATCAGTAACTGGTACACTTAGCCAGCTGTTTAAAACTTCAACAGGTTTGCAGTGTTGTTCATCTTCTCCACTGGTATGTAGTTCAAATAAATGTAACTTTTTTTTTTTTAATTTTTTTTTACAGGGTTCAAATTGTAACAAAAGCAGCAATTGATTAATTTATCCTGATTCACTTTGCTTTGTTGTCCTTCTCTCCCATTGGGCCGTTGGTGCTCATGATGTGCTTACATATGTTTCATAATAAAAGCCCTGATCAGAAATAAAAAGGTTTCTATCCACAGAAATGCTGGAGGGCTTTTAAAATTAAACAGTCAGAGGAACTGTTACGTTTGTAGTAAAAGGGTAATGCAGTAACTTTATTGTTCTGATCCACTCTGCTGTATTTGAGGCCTCGAAATGAGGCTTGTTACTAAACTGTGACCAATTCTACTTATCATATGTAATTAAGATAAATAAATAAATAAAAACATTACATAAAAAGATCTGCCTCTAATACAAACTTGGTTTAAATAGAGGTCTGGCAAACCTCTGCAGCTCAGAAAAATGAAGGCCCTGTTTACTCATTTGAGGAAATGTATGGTATGTACAGTTGTCTGGGCCATAGACTTCTTACAAACTGGCTCAAAGTCAATGACAACTGAGGGAAACCACACAAGAAGAGTCCTTAAACTACGTTCATTAAAACCAAAGTGGAAAAAAAATGAATGCAACACAAACACAAAGGGCTGATGAAGGTGGAAGGAGAGAGAGAGATGGTCAACAGCTTATAAAGTCTGGCAGGGACAGGTGTGGCCAATCAGCTGATGACCCTCCCACATCAGACCTGCCCGCAGGACAGTGGGCGGGGCCTCACAGACTGTACACAGAATGGAAGAATCAACGTCACTCATTGGTTTGTGGACTTGATTTCTGATACCAGGAGTTTGGTGTTTGTCATTTTGGAGTTTTAGAGTCAGAAGTGACCATATCGACTTTCACTCCACTACATTTCAAAGACAAATATTGTACTTTCGACTCTGCTACATTTCTGGAAGCTTGTAGTTACTTTATATACAGTCGATGCTGGCAACACGTTTCAGGCAGTTTGTCCAAGTAGAGTTACTGTTGCACTTGAGCAAATGGGCAGTTGATCTGGTATTGACAGGCAGCAGAACCAACCAGTAAAGAGGGATGACGCAGGAAATTTGAGGACAAAAAAAGCAAGACAGAACAGTCAACCAAAGTATTATGCAGACTCTGCAGGAGGAGTTTTCTTTACATTGAAGCACTTTCAGCTTAAAATACCACATTAACAGGAAGCAGACGTTAGCCAGGGATTGAGTCAGGCACTGAGAAAACAATACAGCAATGTACTGATATTAGAAAAGGTACTTCTATTTTGTGCTTTTGAATACTTAAGTATTTTCAAATGCATGTACTTTTGAATACTTAAGTATTTTAAGTTGAGTAAAATTTTAACCAAGTGGCTTTTACTTGTAGTTGAGTAAGATTTGACCATGAGTATCAGTACTTTGACTCAAGTACTGGAGTTGAGTACTTTGTCCACCTTTGGAAAGGAGGAATGAGGAGGCACTCTGACCCATGAATCTGAGGACACTGTCCAATGTGGGTCTCATTGGAGACCAGACTTGTCCATCCAGTTTTTGGACTTCAGTTTTGAGACGCAGTTACTTCGTACATTTCTATCACATTTCTATCTGGGATCTGGGCCAGAAAGCAGAAGGTTGTGAGTGACATCGATAAGTGAAGTTAATTTCAATAATCTAAATAGCATGTTACATATAAAGTATTTTATGGTTAGCTGATAAGAAAGCAACTGGCTTTCTATACACACACATACACACACACACACTACGGTTCAAAAGTCCAAAAACAAGTATCACAAAACATATGTAAACTACAACTGAATACAAACAGCAACCGCAACATCAAGTTGTACTGAGTAAATGTCTCTGAACCAGCAAAACGTCCCCCAACCATATCTCTGCCTCTCCTGTGTCTGAAAGTGGGAGAAACACAAGTGTTTTCCGTCAAGTCTGAAACATAATCAGAGTAATCAGAGTAAAGTGTATAGAACAAGCTGGACAGATCCCTCAGTCCGTGCATGGTCATTGTAGTCATTGGAAAACCATTGGTTTGATCGGGTGACCCCAAACTTGAACGGTAGTGTATATGTGTGTGTGAGACAATTCAATTCATATTCACAGGCACACAAAAGCCCATGGATCTGTTGTTCCAGTTTTCATAAAAAGTATATATCGAGCCACTCCTTATTGGATGGCCCTTCTGAACTCTCCATGTATTTTAGGATGCATACAAATTAGCAGCAGGACATATACTGATGTAGCTGCAGCCTGTGATTTGAGAAAAGTTGCACCAGAGCGCATCGTCATTACAAATGTTCACTGTGTTTATCTTTATTAAATCACATGCAAATGACACCACGCTGCTACAAAGTATTCCCAAACACCTCTACTCACATTAGGCTGCTCGGTTATATAATTGTGGCTCATTCATTATGACAACAATGACCTCTGCACCAAGAAGCTGGGTGCTGATACATACAAAGTGCTCTTGTGTTCTCATGTCACCAGCAATTAGTTTTCATGTCTTTCTGCAACAAAAAAAATACTTTGAAAACAATACATAGTGTAAGTGAGTTTGCATGCTCCACAGCACAATCTAGCATGATATTCATTCAACAATACTCATATCCAAGGTGATGATATCTCATTCTCTAGCATTTGCATTTATCTATGCAAATTAGCAGAACATGAATGGATTTCTTAGGAGACAGGACTGCAAGCACAAGAACTTCTCGAGTTAATTTATGGCTTAAGTATAATTTCCAAGTATAGCAATCAGTAATCAAAATAACCTACATGGTCTAGAAATACAGAATCTGGCCAAAAAAGTTACAAACGCTGTATCTTTACATATACAAATATTTATCTATTCATAACAAACAACCACACAGTGTAAACAATGCATTATGGAGCACAAGCAAAAACCCACCCTCAGGCATTTCAACTCATATTTTTGTTCTGTGTCAAATTCCACTGTGCTTCTCCTTCAATTAACATTCATCCCTTTGCTGCTGGGTAGCCATGACACCACACAGAGACTAGGAACACCAGCAATCAAGGCTGATCTGTATTCAAAAAAGGAAGCCTGTACGCCCTTTGGACTCTGATAGCTGAGTAGAAGCAACAGCTCCCCTTCACCACTCCAACATTTTGGATGGCACTTACCTGTTGTGTTCACTGCAATCCAGACAATAGGGGGTAATGAAGTTTTCTATTCTTTTAACCACTTCTGAGTCTACAAGCTTCATCTTGTCTATTTTTGCTTCAATTCATGTGTTTACATAATTACTGCTGACATTTACTGTTAACGAATTTCTTCTGAGCCCCTAAAGGGACATGAAGGAAAAAAAAAAGTGCAAGTATCTAGTGCGTACCAGATAACTATCTCGTATGCATGAGATAGCATTTCTGGTATACAGAAGAGTATGCATAATTTGTTCAAATCGCCAGTTCATGAATAAGCTTAAATATATTGAATATTGAGTATACCAGAAATGCTAACTCATGCACGAGTTAGCATTTCCGGTTGTATCTCTTGCGCACTAGTTAGCATTTCCAGTATAGACCCATTTACTGTTAGTAAACAAAGAAGTTTGCGTGTGCATTGTGGCAACGGAAGTATGGCGGCTAGCGAAGGCTTGTCAAGCTACTCCGGTGCATTATCAACAAAAGATCGCGAAGCTTACTTCAAAAAGCTCACTTTAGCTCCCAGATCCCTGTTTAATTACTGAATGGGAGAATGATGTTAGTAAGTGGCCAGATATTCAGTGGCCTGATATTTACTTGTATTTGGTTGAAAAGCCTAGCGTCTACACAAGAGAGAAGCTGCGCGCATACAAATCTCTTGATGCATATGACTGTATGTATGTAATTTGTGGATATGTACAAGAGGTGCGATACCATGACATTGATAAAGAGTTTTGTGTGCTAAAGTCCGAAATCCTACCCAGCCAAAGGCAAGGGCAGAAGATGGCAGTGTATCAGGCGTGGGTCATTATCAACAAAGTGGATGACTAAATACACACTGCAAACTGCACCTGTATGGCAGGGTAAGTATTATTGTGTGCTGATTTCACTTTCTTTGCCTTAACAGAAAATGAGCATGAACTGCTCAGATAACTTAACAATCTAAACTGCCAGTGTCCAATATAAAAATTATAACAGGCTGATGGCATGCACCAAAACCGTGGCTAACGCTGCTAATGCTAACAGCTAACAACAAGCTTCCACACTCACTAAGGAGTCTCTGCACAAGATAAAAAATAATCAAGACAAATAAAGCATTCTGGTTACCTTAGCAGTGCTTCCATTTAGGTAAACAATGGGACATAGCACTTCCGTTGCCAAAATGCGCACGCAGCTTCTTGATGACGTAGGCTGTAAATGGGTCTATAATAAC
>OOFC01049074.1:0-12192 GCA_900323345.1 Pseudochromis fuscus
TACAGCACAGCTCAAGGGCCTTTTTAAATTTTTTCCCACTCAGCCGGTGCAGTCAGGATGATTTATCCAGAGCGGTAGACATTATGATCATGAACGTGTTGCGAATGAATGAAATGTTCTATATGGTTTCAGGACAATGCTGATCCCTCTCTTTTACCATGTACTTAACTCTTGCTTTAAATCAACGTTTGACACAGTGACCTTATGATTGTAGGCGGAAATGAAGACCAGAGGAAAATAGTTAATTCTAATTCAGGTTATGGTTTTTCCTAAGTGGAGACCCTCAGCAGTCAGAACACATTGGCATCTGGTGACACATCCCTCTTCTTCTTTGACATCTTCCATTTACCTTTTTACTTTGGAGAGCTGCTGTTTCTCTTTTTTTTTTTTTTCACATAAGTGCCTACTTGAATGTCTGCAATCTGCTGGATATCCAGTCCCAGCCTATTCTGGTCTCTTGGAGGTAATGATGCCATCCATTACTCTCTCCAATGTAATCTATTTAACCTATTGTCAATCTAAAGGGCAGATGCATTTCTGCTGGGCAAATAGATGAGTTGCTTCGCCACTTATCGGAGAGGTGCAGATTTTGTAAAACAATAATCTTAATGTGCGTGCATGTTCGAGAGCGAGGGGAGAAAGAGGGAGAATTGGATCACCTCCATGCAGTGTAATTCATGAGCTGCTGATAAATCTGTCGCATTTATCACGACAAAAAAACTGCATCAGAATCGATCACAGACATTTCCGAGCTCACTTGTGTTGGATGGGTTTAATAAGAGATGTATATTAGTTGGGTGCTCTAATATCTCTTCACTGTAGTTTGGACCCTGTGTGGTCTGAGGTTTCCTGCCGATCTATATTATATCATAGAGATGAACCACTACCTAAAGTCTCATTATTGTTTAATGTTCACCATGAAATATTCACATCCATTAGGTGGAAGTATTATCAACCTCGGAACCACTTGCAAAGTAATTATAGGCTTTATTGTGACACGGGAAAAAAAAAAAAAAAAAGAAGGAATATTAATGGACTTTTGCCTGATTGTGAATTATCAGAAAATTAATTTTCTGTATAAAATATCTGGGAAAAAGGTGGTGTCCATCTGCACATGCCTCAGAGGTAATCAAAATCAGGCCGTGCAATTACATTGACTGCTACTATTCCTGTGGTTTTCTTATCTACGTATTAGTGCAACATATTTAATTGAGTCAACAGGTCATGTGACGTTACTTGGACACAAGTGTTGACAAAGTACAACCTGTGTTTTTGTTCTGCTGTGGGGGTACAGATGACAGGATCCCTTTCCACTGATAGTTTTCTGTTTCTTGGTGTAATTTCCATCACACCCCCCAAAAAAATTACATTTTTCCTTAAAAAATGAAACGCATAGAAACACAATTTATTTATTTTGTAGGTAAGTGTTCAGAGTCGTATTTCATCTGTGTCTCTGAACTTGAGAGGCAATTGTTTGACTTATTTCAAAAACTGATTGATAACATTGTAGCGTCTTAAACATGTTTTGGTAGGCGGAGAGAAAATTTTGTCATTTCTGCTGTATTCCAGCTGATATAACTCGAGCCTGATGAAAGGTACAATAAAACCTTAACTTCATCTAGATTCTACATTTTGTCACCTTTCCATAGACACCAAGATTATGCATCTAGGCCCTACAGTTGTTGAGGGGTTACTGATATCATTTGGGCATGTCATTTCAGGCGGAAATCGTCAAAAAGTAGCCTCGGGTGGAAGTGGTTAATCAACTATAGTGAACATATACTTTTATTTTTTTAATTTTGCAGCATAAAAAATGCCTTCACCCTATTTACTAGTTACAACAACTCCATATCGGGAGATAATGTTTGCAGCAACTTTTACATTTGTACTTTACTTTTATGTTTGTGCTACAGCAAGTTCAGTAATGGGTTACTAATCATCTGTTTTTAAAGCAATACAATCAAACACATTAAAATTACAATTACAAGCAATATATAGAAAGCATTGTTTGACATGAAGCTTTGCTAAATCACATTTCTCAGTATGTGTGTCATACATTTTTACATACAATAATAATAATAATAATAATAATACAAAGACATGAAGCAATTAAACATGTTTGATCCTGAACATATGGGAAAAAATATATATTATCATTGTGATATACAAGGTAAAACACACACACACACACATACCTCTGGTGATTGTGTGGCCTGTGTAGTTGAGGCACAACCCTCCTCCTCCTAAATCCTCGTCACTGTGGCACCAGAGGCTTTGGTCTTTGTAATATGTTCTTTTCTCTCACTTTAGTTTTTTTTTTTTCATGGTTCTTTGTCATTTTGCTCGTGGGAACCTTCTGTCCCGGCTTGTTAAAATCTATTTTATGTGATGTTGTGGCTCAGAAGTCCTTATTAATGGACAGTAATAAAGTGAGTTTGTGTAGTGTCGTATATCACAGAGGGCACAGTGTGCTTACAACATCAGAGCAGACATAGTGTCTTCTTCTGTCTGTGTGTTTAGTTTCACACAGAGGGAAAGGTCTGTGGTTGTGTATGTGTGTGCATGTGGATGTGTCAGCAGATTTCTGACTTTACAAATTAATATAGATTGAGGGTGAGCTCATGTCCATGCAGGAGCGGTGGTGTGTGGGTAGAAGTGCAGTTTATTTGATTTTATTGTGTTCTTCTGAGAAAGCAAGTCCAGATCGATAGGTGTCCAGTTGAAAAAAGATATTTCACCAAACTTTTATTCCTGTACAAAAAAAAATCAGAAACCATGTCCCACACACCTCAAAAGACACAAACTATGACCATTCTTCGATCTCCACAGAGACATGATTAATTCAGCCCAAAGTGGTCCCAGCGTTTTCTTTCACTGTTGTGTGTCTACATGAATGAACTCAGACCCCGTCTGTGTAAAATAAAAATACACACCTCAATTCAGTTCACATCTGCTTTGTTCACGTCTGACTCCACCAGCCCCGACAGCCTCCTACACTCACAACATTTGTTGCTCTGCTGTGACACCAGATGAATGCAATTGGATTTCATGGTTCTGTAGATCTCGAGGTTATCAAACCCGAGTGTGTGTTTGTGACACACAGACTTCTGTGTGTGTGTGTGTTTGTGTGTCTGTTGCTACGTTGAAAAGTATGTGTGAGTGCTCTCAGTGCTGTGACAGATTGTGTTGTTAATGTCAATGCAGTACATATGCTGGGAAGTAATGTAATTGTGTTTGCAGCCACTGAATATTTAGCTATTAGTTGTACAGTGTGGATTTTTATTTTTTTGGTAATTTTTGACTAATGGAAGGAAGTGATTTACAATAGTTGTTTGTTTGCTGGTGGAAATGAGTGTGCCTCTCTGTCCCGTGTTGGTTTTTAGGCACAATCAGTCATTGTAAATCTTAACTTCATTTAAGGAGTTGACAACATATTATTTCAGCATTAAAGTGAAATAAGTGAGTGTGGATTACAGAATTTACTAATATGGTAGATGTATTTATTATTTATTATTAAGTAATACTAAACACCTCCATCAGTATGTCATTTAATACACGTCATGAATAATTTTCCTCCACCAATATTCACTTTTGACTTGGTCACAGTTTATTCATTATATTTATAGTTTGTTGAAATTAACAATTTTCTTCATCCCAACAGCAGCTGTATTACCATCACAATCTGAATCGAGCATGTACACATATAAGGAATTTGACTATGTAGAAGTGCAATACTGCTGATGGCCACTAGACTCCAATTGACTTCAGTTGAAAAATGGTCACTTCCAATCATGAACTCAGTCGACACAATTTTTCCTCAGGTTATTCAGATGTCATTGGTTGAAGTCAAGTCTTCTTCTCAGTGATCTGTTGGTCCATATGAAAATAATTTTATCATTAAGTAGGTATTAGGAGTCAAAAAGGGGCGGGGTTAGTTTTGACAAACCAATGGCTGACGTTATGGTGACTACATCTGTCTCCTATACACAGCCTATGTTCTCTACTAACACAAGACTAACATGCAGTTAAGACAAGGACAAATGGAGCAGGATGTAATGTTGTGGGGTTTTTATTTCTGGAGGTTTTGACGTTCCTGTTGTGTTACACTTTGGTTTTTCAATCCCTTCAGAACCATCAGAAACTCTGTGTTCTCCCACGGCTAAACATACCAACTGCTCTTCCCACTACGCTTGGTAAGACAGTTTCTGACTAAGCTGCTTTATGAAATATATACATACAGTTTTTGCTCACAAGCTCTGAGAGGAGATTTCCAGTCGCCCTCAAAGCTGAGTTGTGCTGGGGCTCTGCAGGGCTCGTACAACTTCTTAGAAGAGACAGAGATCTCACACTTGGAGGAATCTGACACGACAGGTACATTGTAACTTATCAGGAAGACATTCACTAGTGTAATCCTGTAAAACATCCGAGGCCTGTTCCTGTCCATTTACACCTGTCTGTACAGGGTGTTTATTCTAGTCCTCCATCATGGTGCCATTAAAGCAGCCTCCCACACTTCAACTACAGCTACCCTGGTTGGTGCAGAACAGTTTTTTTTTTTTTTTTTGTCTTCACACCTGTCTGATTCTATTAGATCGCCACACATCTGCTGAGCTGATCAACGCTGCAGCCCAGCAGATGGTAATCTGATAATTGTTCATAATGGAGAAAATGAACATTAAATTACCTGATAATTGAAATTGGAATTGGCTTTTACACAGAGTCTTCAGTCGTTACCCTGGGGTATTGGTTGTATTCACAGTGTGGACTCGGGTTCACTGGATTACAGCGGTCCTATTCAGGTAAATTGGAGCTTACATTCAACAGTGGCCTGTTGCCTTCAGTTTGAAACATAGACTGTATGTACAAAACCTCACAGGACATCATCACAGGACGTCGGTTTGTCTTGAGCCTGGAGATTTTTTTTGTTAATGTTGTTGGAGCCAGAAGTGAACATATCTGGATTTGTAAGAAGGAGTGAGGAGGCGGGTCTGACCCTCGAACCTGAGGACACTGCCCAGTGTGTGTGAGACTCGAGACTCACAGCTGGTCTCATTGGAGAGCAGACCCATCAACTGAACTATCCATGCCTCTAAATATTCCTCTTTTCAAGACTAAAATCTACTTAATGATGTGTTTGTTTGTTTTTTTTTTAGATGGTCCACCAGATCTCTAATGAGAAGAGTAGACATCAGAAAGACTTATGAGAAAATGCACTGACTATGTATTTCATTATAGAAAATAACAATTTGAAGTCAATTGAATATTTTGGAGCCAGCATCAAGTGGCCATTGCACTTTTCTCCAGTCCCACATTGGCCTCATTTTTGAGCCCCACTTGTTTCATCCATTTGACTATGCAGTACAATCTATGATTTGAATTACAGCTGATAGCAAAAAATGTATAATCCCAAATCATAAACATATCATTTTGACACCAGGTGATACTGCATAAGAAAAAAGCTGAACAATCTTTGTTTTTATCCTCGATTTGTTTCACAAAATTTTTTTTAACTAAATTGTGTGCACAGATTGTGTACAATAATTTTAGTTCAATTTTGCATCTCTAAAGTAATATGTATTTATGTATGTATTTATTTATTTATCCACTGTTAGTTGGTTTTTCTCATTAGTGTCAGTAAAAAGTAGTTCATCTTTGTAACAACCTTTTTTTAAAAAAATCTTTTTTCTCCCCCTTTACTAGTAAAAAGTAGCAAACACATCTTAAATACTCTAAATGTTGTGTTGAGATTGATTGTGTAGATTATGCAGCACAGACAGTATAAGCAGGTCAAACATTGGAGGCTGATGATCATAACTTTACTGCATTGGAAAAGTAATATAAAAATATTTGTGGCAAAAAAAAATCTTAAAATAGATAACTATAGTTGGTATTTCATGTTAAAATCCTTTTGCAAACTTATTTTTTAGACTTAGAAATGATAAAATAACGCTCAGCAAAGTTCAGCTCTGGGCTAAATCTCAAGGCGTTTAATGTGAAGACCTTTCAAGGCAGCACTTTTTTACCTCTTGTGATGTCTGTGTTTTAAGATGACAATACTTCTCTGCAGTGAGAGGTCATCTATCAGATTTTTTTCAGTTCCCTTATATCAGAAAGCCTGATAACTGTATGCCTTTACCTCGATTGATCCGTCAGTTCAGTATTTTACATATATATGAATCTGTCATACAGAATACTGACATTTCAAAGTAGTGTTTGGTTCACAGTCATCAGTCAGTCACTTACTGAGCTCAGTGTTCAGGACCAGCTCACACTTTACTTTGTACTTGCTAACTTATGCTCTGCTTCGAGCCCTTGAAAGGCAGCTCAGCGAGAACACTCTGTATCACAGCAATGATGGAGGGTGACGTATAAACCGAGAGCATGATTTGTACTTCTGTCCTAACCTTTGTCACATTTTTTTAAAAACTTTTTATTCACGTCAGGCCATGAATATTGTGGAAATTGAGTGAATGACCTCGGTTAACCTCAAATGACATCATAATTATTGAACCTTCTCTTCTCTTCTCTTGCAGTCAGTTACACACTACTGTGATCAATACTAAACACATTTCTAAAAATCACCGTTTTAGGAAATACCATGTGCTGGACTTTCTTGCCAAACATTTTCATGTCAGGGATAATTTAATGACAAAAAGATATTGACAAACCCACAACATTCATCATGATTACTTTGAGGTACACAGAGAAAGTACACACATACTACAAACTTACCAAGAACTGCACAACACTGATGCTGCAGACTGAAAATATTTCTTATATTTATTTCTTACCATCCTCAGTTATAGCAGTTATAGTAACATATCAATCAACAATGGAAATCAGAACAAAATAAAAGACAAATAAAAATTACTGCATGAAGTACATACACTTACAGCAAAAATCTAAAGCAGCAGCAACAACAACGCTGTAATTCTAACCATTATCTCCTGACTGCTGTATTTTCAATCAAGCACATGTGTGCTTCCTCACCTGGTGGATGTGGTTATCCAGTTCATTCATTAATGTAGTCATTGGCAAGCCGGGGCTTTGTAATTAGAAGGAAGTGACCTCACACTCCTTATCTGTGTCTCAGGTGTGAACATGTCTGCGGAGTTTTACAAATCACTTTGTGTAATGTTTTACAAAAAGTGTGAAGCTGAGTCTGTGGTTATTGTTGTGCAGGTCTGGACACGCGATTGGCTTCGTTAGGGTAAAGATCTGTTCATTGTGTGCAAATTTTCATGTTAGTGTGTGAACAATTGTAATAAAAAAAACAACTGTAATAAGATATCAGTGTTATAAGATCTTAGACAGTCAATGTTTATAATATGCTCATATTGAGTAGTGATTCCAAGTCTTATAATGGTGATATTCGGTGTAACCATAGTGTTACAGTTTATTCATAACGTGTGTGTGTGTGTGTGTGTGTGTGTGTGTGTGAGACAAATTCCAGCCATCAGGTAAAGAGACGTCTACAGAATATCTTTAGGCATTCTGCAGTGAAACCAATGCAGTAACAAATCTTTAGGGGTCCTGCAGGTGTTACATGCCTGAGCATTGCTGTTCAAATGTGCAAATGAACAACGAACCAACAGAATTCTTTTTAGGGAGTATAACAACCTCTTGTGACACTTTGACAGCTGCAAAGTTCACACAGTTAAAACTGTGTTGTGAGAAACAACTCAGCACACTTATAAAATACACTTTCCTTCAACAGCTTTACCATCTGTTGATGTGGAAGAGAAAACTCTGTCTCTCCGCAGTAACATAGTTTTAATAAAAGCCACTTGGGGAGAGAATTAAAATTGTGTTACACCCACCATCTTGTCTCCACTATTACCACATTTGTACTCCCTTCAGGGGAAACGACTTCAAAGTCAACCAGTCACATTTAGACAATAGGAGTGAAGATGAGTGCAGGAGAGAAAGGAGAACCAGATTGTGCAGTCAGCCCTGGTTTTCTTTCTTTAATGGTTTCTAGAAAGTCTGTCTAGAAAATCATAATCTGATGTGATCATTTTCAATATGAGAAGTTATCACTTTTCGCGCATCATCATTGTCTGCCTTTGTCTGCCTCATATGTTTTTTGTGTTTGTACATTGTGATACTGGGATCAAATACTTTCCAAAAGAATAAAAACAGAATAAGTGATTTGGCTGGTGGGGAGTGTAACTTTATTTGCAACATTGTGCCAGTGTACACAGGATGTCATATGTTATTGTAATTAAATATTATGCAACATAACCACAAGACCATCAGGTCCTCCCATTTGCATTGTCTCTGTCCGTGGTGCTGATCTGTATACAAAGCTGCTGTAAAGCTGAACGAGCAGCACTCAGTTCAGTAGATTTGAGTTCTTTGTTGCTGTCCTTGGTACAGATTTATCAGCCTGCTGAATAAACCTGAAACAATATGTCAATGTATAATATTTACAAAATTAATAAATAATAAAAAAAGAAACAATTATTTTCTATGGAAGCGCTGAACTGCCACAGATCAAAAATAAAAATGAATCAGTATCTCGTTAAAACGTGAAATTTGTCGCATTGTAACAAGATATGTTTCACGTTATAACGTGATACTGATCCATTTTTGATTATTTCTGATCCATGTTAGTTCAGTGCTTCCATAATTTGCTTTTGTAAACCTCAAATGCAAAGAGTTGCTGTCAGCTTTTTTTTTTATTTTGAAAGTGTTATACATTAAAATGTTAGCACAGATTTATCAGCCTGTTGAATAAAACTGAATCAACAACATATAACGCTTACAATATGAATTTAAAAAACCTGAAAGCAATTATTTGCATTATTAAATCTATTCCAACAAAATCTTTTAGTTTGACAACCCTTCTGTGTATAAACAGTCTGCTGTTGTGTTAAAACCTCTTGTCCCTTGTGCTTTCATTTACCAGAGGAAAGAAATAAAGAGTGATTGCGTTTGATTGGGATGCAGGAGTTGTCAGTAAGTTTCTTCAAAGAAGAAGAACTCAGAGGACACAGAGTCATTCGGGTTAGATACATGTAGATCATTGACGTGTTGTTTCTTCACTGACTCCCTGTGTGTAATTTCTGTGATTAGATTTCATCCCTTTCCTTCACTTCTTTTGTCTTCAGTGGTGCTGTGGTTTAATTCAGTGCTAAAAAAATTTTCCCTTCTCTGCTGTTGCTGTGAAAATGTATCAGAACCTCCTAGAAAAACTCCCATAAATTAAAAATTGTATCATTTTTATGATGCAGGATCTGCTGCTTAATGCACGAATATACAACACTTCCAAACATAAGCTTATTATTTTACCAACAGAGTTTCGTACCGACATGGAAAGTTTAGTTTGAAGACAGAATCACAGAGGGCTGCAAATTAATTATGAATTGAGACATGACGGGGTCAGAATCTTTGATCCTGTTCAGTCTAAGTCATGAGTGGAGTGGACTGTGTAGAGTGAAATTAAATTTTGCTGCTTAATGAGGGAGTGTGATGAGTAAACTGAGTGTTTAATCTGCAAAGAAAAAAACTCTGTAGATTTGATTTCTTTCAATATATTATTACGACCATCTGTACACAGCAGAACTAATCTTTGTGAACAGTTGTCTGTGAAATATTTGTGCTTTCTGCATAGTGCAGACGCCATCTGTATCTGTAAATACACTGAAAATTATTCACACGTGGCTAAAGGGAGTGAGGGTTTGTGCAGAGTTTAAGTACAGGGTTGTAATGGTGTTACACCCAGAGGTGGACCCATAGTCTGGATACTGTGTTAAAGTCCAAAACAACCATCACACTGACTGAGTTGAGTCGGACAGATTGACTAAATACAATTTATTCTCTACATCTGAGTGATAACTGTGGGCTTTGGTGTTTGTGTTTTACACAATTACACAGACAACCACAGACTTTTAATAAGAGACGGATGTACCGTATTTTCCGGACTATAAGTCGCTCCTTTTTTCCGACGCTTTGAACTTAAACACCGGTGTTTCTCATGTGTCGGCGGCATGAAGCTCGTTAGCTTTTTACAAGCCGATACATTTAGTCTCGTCACATCAGACCAGGTCAGAGTGGACCACATGAAACTGTTCGAATAAATTCAATAGCAGCTTATAGACAGGTGCGCTCAATAGAAAATACGATAGTCACCATGATGTCATCCATTGGTTTGTGGACTCACATTCTGAAGCTAGTTTGGCATTTGATCGTTGCCATGTTGGTGTTTTGGACCTGGAAAAACTATATTTGGACATGAAGGGAGGAGTGAGGAGGAGGTCACTGCCCAAAGTGTGTGAAACTGGATGGTTAATGAGCCACCTCTAAATCATTGCATAGCAAATCTGTCAATCAAGCAAACCCTAAATATTCCTCTTTCTGAAGCCTAATATCTTCTGAATTATGAAATAATTTTGAGATGGACCAGCTAATGGCATCAGAATGACTTGTTGAAAATTGTATTGACTGTTTGTATGTATGTATGTATGTATTTCATGATTGAAAATGAGGATTTTTGAACTGAAGTCATTTAGGGCCAGAGTTTCCTGCAAGCATCTAGTGGCCATTGGTAGTTTTGTACTTTTCCACACTGGAGTCCATGCAAACACTGAGTTACTGCTAAGTTTCTAAGTTAAATAAGTTCCAAATTGTTCTTCTACAGAAAATGATCATTTCTATAAATAAGATATTACATTATGACTGCACTGAATGATATCATCATGGTGTGGCAGATAGAAAATGTAATTGTTTTTTAATGACTTCATCTGCTCAGACATTTTAGCTCTGGAGTGAATGAAGGAAACATTATCTCAAAAGAATCACAGCATCAAAATGACATTTGTGATAAGACTACATTTGTGATACTGCATTGGCTTATATAATCCTATTAGGTTAAATCTGGGTCTGTCCAGATTATAACAGATAACATGAAGTCAAACCCGCACGACGAAAACATGCAGTAAGCCAAGGTACTGTTCTTACTGACAGTAAAGTTTTAAATGACCTGTATGTGTTGAATCAATTGAACTTTGTGGATTCTGCCTCCGTGAACACCTCTCATCTGAAAACATGAGTGAGTACTGTGAATGGACAACTGCCCTCAATGTCATTACAGTGAAAGGAACACAAATGATCATCAACATTGAACATAATGGAAAACACAAGCCTCCATTGATCAGATTCAGACAAACTGAGAAACAACAGATGATTTACAAGTAAACATTCAGTCCTGCACTCGTGAACACACTGCGCCGGTCTTCTCACATTAGCGGCATCTCTGCTAATGAGCTGCTGCTCCGACTGACAGCCGTACAGGAGCAGAGTGAAGTTAGAGCTGATTAGTGTGTGTCGAGTCAAGTGCAGCTTCGACAAAACCAAACTGACATGTACAGCAGGATGTTGTTTGTGGTAGGGACGGCAGTGGCTCAGTGGTAGAGCAGCCGTCTACCAACCGAAGGGCCGGTAGTTTGATTCCTCCTCCTCCCAGTTGCTGTCGGCGTGTCCTTGGGCAAGACACTTTACCCAACTTTGCCTCGTATGAATGTTGCATGAATGGTTTGGTGGTGGTCGGAGGGGTCGCAGATTGGCAGCCACCCCTCCGTCAGTCTACCCCAGGGCAGCTGTGGCTATCATAGCTTAGTACCACCGGTATGACTGGGTATGAATGAATAATGGTCTCTGTAAAGTGCTTTGAGTGTCTAGAAAAGCGCTGTAAAAATCCAACCATTATTATTACCTCCGCCAAGGAGGTTATGTTTTTGCTGGTGTTTGTCTGTTGGTTTCCAAAATAACTCAAAAACTTACATACAGATTTTGATGAAATTTTCAGGGATTGTCCAGATGGAGATAAGGGACAAATGATTAGATTTTGGAAGTGATCTGGATCACCGTCTGGATCCAGGAATTTTTTGAAGGATTCTCCTCGCAAAGTCTCTCCCTGAAGGCGTCCATCTTGATATGCTAGCACAAGCGCAGTGCAGTTGCTTGTATTGATTTTTACACATGCGCAGTTGCTCGCGCCCTCCATGCCCAGTCGACGCGGTCACATTTTTTGAGCTGTACGCGGATGCCTCCGCGCCTGTCCGCTCGAGCGCTTGCTGACGTCTTCGATGATGAGATTTACGTGACGCTGACCCTTGCACACCAACGCGCACATGCGGACGCGGAAAGTATGAATTGGCCTTAACAGTGCTTGGCGGAGGGCTGTGCTCT